>JACCPG010004529.1:0-36940 GCA_016069955.1 Drepana arcuata | reverse complement strand
GAGACTAGTATGTTGGCACTAGTTCATACCATAGATAAAATATTTGTAGAAATCTGTGACGTTGGCACTAAAAATCACCGGCGTAAAGCGTGTGTGGGGTCCTATTCACCTCTGCCTACCCCTTCGGAGACGCTTGCGTGTATATATGTACCATACTAAATTATTTCTCTCATATATAACTTATATACTGTATTGTTATGGTCCAGTTAGCGAGTATTTATTTGCGTATACGGTTTGGAAGGCCACCCACGTGCGGCGATCAAATATTTCGTTTCATTCATAGATCGGTGTGATGTGCGTCAAAGGAAATGTCTGTCAGTCAGTTTTTATACCTTACACCATCAAAAATGATATTTACCCAATTGAAAATGTTGATGATTGATAAATGTTTCCTTGCTTAACCTTGCCTCCTCAATACATAATACCTACGTATCCATGTCTTTATTAAAATTGTCGAAGAAGCCTCTACGTGTTGCCTATTTCCCGAGGCAAGGACCGGGCTTTTGGAGACACGAAAATTTAAGAGAAACAAAGAAAAATAAATACCTAAATAAATACATTAGGACTTTAGGACAGTTCCACATAGATCGATCTAGTCCCAAACTAAATAAAGCTTGTACTATGGGAGCTAGACATCGATATAAATACTTATACTGATATGGAGATATATATCTGATCTGAATTTGTGGTGGCCGAGTGGTTCTAGTAGTTGCCAGCAACACAAAGGTTGCAAGTTCGACTGTACCGATGAGTTTTTCTCAACACATCACGAGCTTTATTGACGGTGAAGGAAAACATCGAGAGGATATGTATTCGTGCTTTAGTAACGGCGACGGTCGCGATCTGTCATGTTGGCACCTAATATACCTCTGGCGGAAAGTTGGTGTGTGGGTACTACCTATACACCTCTGCCTACCCCTTCGGGGCTCTTGTGGGAAGGCGTGAGGATATATTATATATAGGTATTATCTTTGTATAGCATTTAGCTATAGCTTTGTATAGTAAGCAGCGACCTATTGTCGGGCCTACGTTGTTCCCCCATACTTGGGTACTATTGCTGTAACGAAAAAGTATTATTGTTGTATATGCCTAATGATTTGAAAAGAGTAACCATGGAGTTTCTTGCCGGTTCTTCTCCATGGAAGCGACCAACCCGAACCGTGCTTCTTTTTCGACGTTTTATAAGTGCCCACCTGGGCCTATGTGAAATAAAAAGATTTTGATTTTGATTTTGATCTAAATAATAATCAAAATAAAAATACTCAAATCAAACTATATAACTATTTATTTTACAACAGTCTTAAAACTTTCTTATGAAAATAATAGCATTCCAATAATAACATCTAATCATATCCCAATCATATTAAAATGTACCTACATTATAAATCATAAAATATACATACATAATTATCATTACAATATACAAGCAGTATCTTATTAAAATCACTACATATTAAATAGTCCTTACAATAAGAATCGAACTCAGCTCACACCTGCATTCAATGCGGGTAGGCGGACCATTTTTAACAGCTGAATTTGCATTATCATATCGTTAAAACTAAAAGTTATTATATATTTTAGAGATCGTGTATTATTCTAGAGCCGACCTCAGTTCACACCTTCATTCCACGGGGGTAGGCGGACCATTGTGGACAGCAGAATTTCCATTATCAAAATGTTAATACACAATATTATTTTAGCTGAATACAACTCTCGGAGTACGTAGAATATTATCGACTTTTCATTAAACAAATAGTTAAAACGCGATTTTAATCCATGCTCCATGATCATCAAGATATATGGAACCCAAAACCAGTCCAGCCCAGCTCCCTAGCTCGCGATCCAACAACGCTCTAAGCCGAGGTCCGTACCCCACAGGAGCTGCCCTTAGCTGTGTTGCATAGCTGGAGGCCTAGGTCTCGCCATCGCCCGGTTAAGTAGGAGAAGACCCCGGAACTCACGCTACGAGACAATTAAATAACAATGGAACCCACACCAGTAAATAACCACTCATTTAACCAGTAGCATCGCATTTTCAAAGCGGCATTAAATGCAGCCATGGGATCTATTCTCGTAACTAGATCAGCGCTAATATTATTATATATGTACTTGTCGACCTAGTGCGATTATACGTCCCAACTGTATCAATTCGCTGATCATAATTATAGCAAGTAGCTAGGGCCAGTTTTGAAGTGGTCGTGGAATTTTTCCTAATATTCAATTACGACACGGATACTCTCATCTTCTTCAGGATCTTATGATCATAAACATATTGAGATTCTAACTTCTATGGAAATATATTTTGATGAATTTATGTTGATATACATTAAAAAAGTTCCACGTTTGACTTTTAAAGAGAATTTTAAACGATTAAGTTAAGGAAGGAGCGGAGTGTTAAAATAATTTTGCTATATTATACATCACTTCCCATGAAAACATTATAAGGGTACTTATTTAAACGTCTCAATAAATAGGCTCAATGGAATAGTACTAGACAATATTATGCAAGAAGTAAGCACTAATGAATACAATATCACAATCGACGAGACACTGAAAAATATCTATACTGCTTTGCTAAATACGCGCAAAAAACTCTGGACACGGACTACATAACGTATCCATTTAATACATACCTCTAGTTTCGAGGATATTTTAAGATGCGCAAGTCACAGATCAATTGAAATGGGGAATTATGATGACTGGCCCATATTGAAAAGCATCTTTAGGTCCTCGATAGATAGTTTGGAGGCCGTATTCTTAGCGCCCGTGAGCACGTTCTCTGCCAGCTCCAACTTGGCTTGCTGCAGCTTCCTGATCGACTGCTCTACGGTATCTACGCACATGAACCTAAAAGGGAGGTGAGGTAGTGGGTATTAGTAATCGAGTCTGGTAATTTTCGTGGTAATATACCTTTTCAAGTATGCATATGAAACTTCTACCAATCTACATTCGCCTTTCTGTTATGTTGACATGGTCACCCGAAAATACTTTGCATTCAGTTTAGGGATTTGGCATTGTACTGTCTAATGAAATTGGGGATCGTTGTTGTTGAGGTTTTCCCTGGAGAGTACAGCATGGAGTTCTTCAAGAAGGGTGTGAAAAGATTCCTGCAGGGTTGGCAACGCGCGAGTGATACCCCTGGTGTTGCAAGCGTCCATAGGCGGCGGTAACCGCTTACCATCAGGCGGACCGCATGCTTGTTTGCCACCCAAGTGGTATAAAAAAAAAAGGCTTTGGAACATATTATTATATACAATTTCTAAACAAAAAAAAAATTGTTATTGTAGGGCCGGCAATTCTCGAATGATACCCCTGGTGTTGCCAGTGTCAATAATCGGCGATAACCGCTAACCATGAGCTGTTGCCATATTCTGTTCTTAGCCATGGCGGTTTAAAAAAAAACTAAATTGCTTCTCCGTATAAGTTTATTATACGGAGAAGCAATTTAGTTTATCCTACTAATATTATAATATAAAAATATGAAAAATTAAAGTTTGCGAGGTTAATTGTTTCTCGATTACGCCAGAACGGCGGTATGGCGAGTCCCTCGCGGGGTAGACAAAGAGAGTAGAGCGCCAGTTCTCCCTAGACTTATAGACCTTGCTCGCTTATCCACGTGAAGAATGTCCCTTCATACATGCTCGCCGGTTCCGTACGAAAAAGTACATAAGTACGTAAAGAGTCTACGTTTCCATCTTTGAGTGTCCGATCAATTTGATATACATAGGTAGTTTTGGTCTCCCTCTGTCTTTTTTCCACTCTGTCTAATTGTATATAATAATAATAATAATAATATTTATTTACTCCCAAAGCATTCCTTATACTTAATCTAGTGACCAGTCTCCTTTTAAGCAAGGATGCCTGTGTTAGGAGACTCCGCTCTTCTATAACTACGAGTAACATTATATGTGTGTGGTGTGTGTGTGTGTGTGTGAGAGACTGTGCGTGTATGTCTCTGAGTGTGTGTGTGTGTGTGTGTGTGTGTGTGTGTGTGTGTGTGTGTGTGTGTGTGTGTGTGTGTGTGTGTGTGTGTGTGTGTGTGTGTGTGTGTGTGTGTGTGTGTCTGTTCTCTGTTTCGTCAATCTTTCTTGACGCATCCTCTCTATATACACTATATTTTATTGATGAGTACAATGCATTATATCCACCCGTTCCTTCTAATGATGGAAACCTTTCTTTCGTCGTAACAATTTGACCAGGAGGAGCACACATGCCAAATATAAATTTCGTCACATCCGTAGTTTTGGTACAGTGACGATTGAGCGCGATTGGCGAGACTTCTGAGCATATCCATCAGCGGAAAGTTGTAATTATCTATTAGTAAAACATCTGTGAGCCATTCAATTCGGCAATCTGCACGCTATTAACCTACATGAATATCATCACGCCGAGTCCTTCACGAATATCATCACGCCGAGTCCCTCACGAGGAGAGAGAGAAGAGCGACACAAATCTCAGGTTCATTCACATTCTACATACAAGTTTGCCGGATTCGAGTTCTCTTGTCGACCCCATTTTACATATCTATGCAATTTTTTTAATATGAGTTACACCCAGGAACTCGCGCCATTCCACAAGGGTCCCCGAAGGGGTAGGATAACACCGAGAGGAAGCCTGCATACGTCTGAGAAGCAGTTCAAAAGCGTATGTATAGTCGTGCTTGAGTAACGGCGATGGCACCTAGCTGTCACGTTGGCACCTAAAATATATCTCTGGCCGAAAGTGTCCAACGTGTCCAAAGTGTAAAAAAAAAGTCCAACCCCTTCGGGATGTCTTTAAAACTTTAGAATTTCTAATTATAGTAGGATTCTTAAATATTTACATATTAGTCCGGATGCGTTAGTACAACAGCCTTTGACGTAAGCTTTGCTTGGAATGATGAATAGATCAATGTAGGTAAGTGTTAATGTTATTGTGTTGTTCACAAGTTATCATTGCTAGGAGATAATTTTTTTTTAATGACTGCATCGTCAGTTCAACGGCCTAAATTCTACGCATTACTGCCAGCACATGATAACAACATGTTCGGAAGGGCCATAATTTGCGTGAGACGCGCTCTCCTGTCACCGGTAACTGTCCAGCTGAGGGAATTGTTGGCACGCTTACAGATTTCACAATTGCTTCCAAAATACCGCGAGTAATGTGCTGGGGCGACACCACAATGCTCTATTGTTAGGCTCACTGTGAGTTATTGGGATATACGGATAAGGATCTGTAGGTATTAGTGGTGGCCGAGTTGCTCGCTACACAAAGGTTGTCAGTTCGAACCCCGACTGTACCAATGAGATTTTCTAAGTACAGAGTTTAGTCACGCCTGGAGCTTTACGGTGACCGAAAATATCGGTATATTTTCGGTGTTTGAGTGACAGCGATTGCCTCACTATCTGTCAAGTTGGAACCTAACATATATCTCCAGCGGAAAGTGGGTGTGCGGGTACTACCTGCACACCTCTGCCTACGCCTTCAGGGACCCATGTAGGATGGCATGAGAGTAATTTTTTAACCATTTCAGAGAACATTCTAGAAACTGTGCCATCACTAGCGATATAACATCTCAAAACAATTGCATTAGGACGAAAATTATTTTAGGTAACGCGACGCGTATTAGTGACGACCTCGTCATTTGGTTGGCACACAAAAATAGACTTAAACATGATGCGGTAAGGCATGATTTCCCTAGTTTAGTATTAAACAAGCCGGCGTCCCATAAAGATAGTCGCGGGGCCACAGTATTGCCGGATGTCTTGGCTTGCCTTGCGTTTCGCAAAATTGGCCTTTTGCACAAATTGCTTACGGGTGACGAGTTGGGGAATTTCCTGAGACTACGCCAAAACATATTGCAAATGAGAAAACATGCATAGTTGTAGCCCCTTATATTAAACATATTTATAAATGAACAAACAATTACAACCAAAAATTGAGCCGTGGTGACAGAGTGGTCCCGATTAGTTACACAAAGATGGCGAGTTCGATTCGTGACTGTAACCATTGAGTTTTTCTAAAATTCAGTACAGTGACTAGTCACACCACGAGCTTTACTGTGAAGGAAAATATTGAGGAAAACTGCATACGTCTGAGAAGCAATTCAAAGGCGTTTGTATATATGCGGTGAAAACTATGCGGTGAATCATGGGCTCAAATATAACGTCGCTAAGAGCGAACTAATGGTTTTCAAAGCTGGCAGTCTGACCTATCCATGTATCCCAGACGTAGCACTTTGTGGAGAACCACTGCGAAGGGTGGACAAATTTAAATATCTAGGCCACTGGGTCACTGAAGACCTTAAAGATAATTGTGACATTGAAAGGGAACGTAGGTCGCTGGCTGTCCGTTGTAACATGCTAGCCCGCAGGTTTGCACGTTGTACGAAGCCAGTTAAAGTAACGCTTTTCAAAGCTTACTGTCAGTCTTTCTACACGTGCAGCCTGTGGGTCAACTTCACTCAGAGGGCATACAGCGACCTACGCGTTCAATATAATAATGCACTGAGAGTGCTGCTGCGGCTGCCGTGGCGATGTAGTGCGTCAGGGATGTTTGCAGATAATAATATTGATGGTTTTGCCGCTATTATTAGGAACAGGTGTGCATCCCTGATGTCTCGTGTTCGCGGCGGCACCAACAGTATTCTCAGTGTATTCGTAGATCGGTGGGATTCCCCGATGCTGCGGAGGTGGATGCGGCTCCATGCCGAAATTTAATTGTACATATTTATGTGTCTGTAACCTACTAACACTAGAATTTAAGTTAAAATTTGTTACTAACCCTATGGACTCCGGTCTGAAATAAAAATATTCTATTCTATTCTATTCTATTCTATATACACCCACTTTCCGCCAGAGGTGTATTAGGTGTCAGCGTGACAGATGGCGAGTCCATTGCCGTTACTCAAGCACGACTATACATACGCCTTTGAATTTCTTCTCAGACGTATGCAGGTTTCCTCTCGATGTTTTCCTTCACCGTAAAACTAATGAAATAAAAATAGCTATGAAGTTAAATTATACGCGAGTAAAATTGCGAGGTACCTGTATATGTGGACGTGCTTCTCCTGTCCCACGCGGTAGATCCTGTCCTGGGCTTGCTCCTCCAGCTGCGGGTTCCAGTGAGGGTCCAGCAGCAGAAGGTGGTTGGCACCGCATAGATTCAACCCCACTCCGCCGGCGCAGAGGGAGAGCAGCATTACCTACACATTTACATATACTTATCATGTCCCCGACCAAAGTAACACTTCATCATCTTTCTAATCACGCCCTGGTTCACTTTGCATAGTGAATCTTGCTCTCTTAAATGCAAATTCAATCCAAAATCAGGTAATTAAATATTTTTTATTCATAGATTGAATATGTATCATAAAAAGCTACCATTGTTAGGTGCTATCTTCGTGAGTATAGGGGTGAGTGTGTGTGCGAGTGAATGAGGCAAGGCAAGAATGCGTATGTGTATGTGTGTATAAAGATGTGTAATGTGGGTGTGTTTGTTGGCGGCCGGGAGTGTGAAGGCGAGTAAGCGTGCGTTTGTTAGGTCGAGTGTGTGCGTTAGGTCGAGTGTTTGTTAGGTGCTATGTTCGTGAGTATAGGGGGTGAGTGTGTGGGCGAGTGAATGAGGCAAGGCAAGAATGCGTATGTGTATGTGTGTATAAAGACGTGTAATGTGGGTGTGTTTGTTGGCCGGGAGTGTGAAGGCGAGTAAGCGTGCGTTTGTTAGGTCGAGTGTGTGCGTTAGGTCGAGTGTTTGTTAGGTGCTATGTTCGTGAGTATAGGGGTGAGTGTGTGGGCGAGTGAATGAGTCAAGGCAAGAATGCGTATGTGTATGTGTGTATAAAGATGTGTAATGTGGGTGTGTTTGTTGGCGGCCGGGAGTGTGAAGGTGAGTAAGCGTGCGTTTGTTAGGTCGAGTGTGTGCGTTAGGTCGAGTGTTTGTGTATGTGTGTGTGTGTGGGGGGGAGGGTACCTGCACGCCGGAGCCAGCGTCGTTGAGCGCGGCGATGAGCGGCGCGCGCGCAGGCACGGGCACGACGCCGCTGAGCGTGACGCAGCGCACGCGCGCCGCCGCCAGCCGCGCCTCCACCAGCCGCAGCACTGACGTCCACTGCGACACCACCACCGCCTTCTCACCTACACACACACACACACACATACACAAACATACTATTAACTAGATGTGGCACACGCGTAACAAACCATATTTATTTATTTAGGAACATAAAACACAGTTATAATTGGTCTCAACTCTTGTGCAGTGATTAATCATGCGCTCTGCAACATAAAAATCTCAGAGGAGACCTTTGTACGTTTGAGAAGAAATTCAAGTATATACTAGCATTAGTCATGTCTGAGATACGTCCCATGAACTCGCTGTCTGTCACTTCACAGGTCATAATCATTCGGTAAACATTCCACATACCTTTGTTGCTAAACACCTTGTCTTGCAAGCACTCCATGACGGCCTGAATCTTGGAGGACATGTTCGCGAGGTTGAACACGGGGTTGTTGGGCGAGAGCACGGAGCGGATGGCTTCCGCGGCCGTGGTGCCCTCCTCAGGCCCGGCCTCGGCCTCCTCCACCTGCTCGCTGGTACTCTGCCAGGACAAATATACTAAACGGGAGGGCAATTTATGGAAATTCGACTGTGACAAAATAGACACGGCGTGTATGAACCCTTGTGAGCTCGGCCAGCAGGTCGCTGGGGCGGGGTCACACCGAGCACATGAGGGTATACCTTCCTCCCAGGGCGCGAGTCCTGTATGGACAGCCTGTTGAGCTCGGCCAGCAGGTCGTTGTCGGCGGGGTCAACGCCCTCGCCGCCCTCCGCGTCGAGCATGCTCGCGATGAGCCCGCAGTGGCAGCACACCTGCCGCAGCCGCAGCAGGAGCACCAGGATCTCGTGAGACTTCACTGGCTTAGCTCCTGCCAACAGAGACATGTTGCTAACTAACAAAAAAACTTCAAGGATTTGCCAAAATATGGCAGCACATATTTATAAGTAAATTTGAACATACAGAAGGGATGAGTGATAAAAGATTTACGAAGCATATATACAATGCGTGGAAGAACAGTTTAAGGAAGACCACACTCCAACTACCTAGATCAAATCGATCAAACACGCAAGGATGGGAACCTCAAGAGTAATCTTAGCCGGTGAGCATATATGAAGCGAATGATAAACGTGAATTAAAAGATAGTATGACAGCCTAGAGATCTGGTTCTCTACTCTCTATGCCGTGAGGGCATCGGCGTGACGATATATATATATATATATATACGCATGTATATTTATTTAATATATCCTGAAAAATACACTATCTTTTTTTTTTCTTTCTTCTTTTTAGTAGTAAGTAAGTTTTTCATGTTATGTCAAATTCCTACCACTTTACATGTCATCTAATATGTGATAACTTGTGGCTTTTAAATCAGTCTTAAAGACCCACCCTGTAGTGCAATCATTTTCTTGTGCATCTTGTCGTACTCGCTCTTCCCTGGCGCGGTGAAACCGATCGCGTCAGAGTTCTTCTCCGCACGCTGATGAAGAAATTGAGCGAACAACGTCTTGGAGAATACTAGCACCTGCAGAAAGAGAGATTAAGGTTAGGTAATATTTCATATGGGTACATTGGAAGAGAGTTTTCACTTCGTGTCTTTTTTTTTTTTTCTATTTATTATAGGAGTTTTGTCGCACAGCGACTATGTCACTCCGTGAGGACACCTGGATATACAATAAAATCACTTAAAATCTACGCATATACAATTTTAACAAACACTTTATATTGTCAGAACTAGGGTTCGCCAAGATGCTGTTACACAGACCCACATCCTGGGTACATCCAAACAATGCGTTATTTTGAGGGTGAAGTTGATATTAGGCGTGGTGGCCGAGTGGTGATCGGCCGATCACCAAGGCTTGGCCTTTCTGTTATTAAACTACTAGATACGATATATTAACTTAATAGTTGTGCCTGGAATAGTGATTTTAGGCAGCATTTTTCGGATATACATACATGCATATCATCACGCCAAGTCCTTAACAGGTCCCTAGGCAGAGAGTATAGAGCGCCAGTTCTCTCTAGACTTACATACCTCTTTCGCTTCGTCCACATTCATCAGTCTTTTCATACATGCTCGTCGGTTTCGAGTACTCTTAACGTTCCCGTCCTTCAGAGTCCGATCTATTTGATCCAGGTAGTTGGAACGTGGCCTTCCTCTGCCTCTTCTTCTTCTTTTCGGATATATCTTTTGATTTATTTTGGATATGTTAAGTAAAGCTTACCACAATAAGACCTACCTGAGATTAGCGTGCACGCTACTAACGCTACGTAACGCACAGACAAACAGACAAAAATACCAACAATCAATGTTTTGGGTGCTAACTGCATTGATAAAGGTCCCAGTAATATTTTGCTCATATATCTTCCATGTACAGACAGTGATCCGTTACATTTTAATTGATAATAGTATAAGACTTTATGTTCCCTAAATAAATATGCAAGTTTGAAGTTGTGTGATGTGACACGGTGTGGAGGGCACCTTCTGGTAGACGTTCATCTCGGGCTTGGTGAGCGTGACGTGCAGCAGATGCGTGTCACGCTGCGGCAGGCACGCCAGCTGCCCCTTGGCCTGCAGCTGCGCCTTGGTGCGCCGCAGCAGGATGCACCGCATTATGGTGCTCAGCCGCTCCTGCCCGCCCAGGCTTTTGTTGTCGATCCACTTCTTCCACATCTACAAGGGAGATATCTAATGGGTTTTACGGATACATTTATTCACGTGTTAGGTCCACATATAGTTAGGCAGAGATAACAACATTCTCATTACGCCGTTTATGTACGAGGATTGGGATAAGATTTTGTTTTTGAGTATGATTTTGAGTTTCCACAGCTGAACATTTTGTAGGGATCATCTCCGGCGAAACACGGCGTTACACTCCTACCTACCCTTCCGAAAATTCGTGCGAGATGTCGCAAATAATAGATGTTCCCCGCGATTACACGTGCGTAAAGTTTTAATTATCAGTTTCTTTTGGATGTATAACTATACCATGAATTTCTACTCAAACATATGTATTTCCCCCCGATGTTTACCTTCACCGTAAAGCTCGTGTGACCAATCATTGTATTATCAGAAAAAAACGGTACAATCGGGATTCGAACAGGCTATCACTACTCAAAAAATCTACACTAAAACAAACAAACATCCCTATTCGACACCAGCAGCATAACTGTAATTTGAAAAAAATTAAAAAAAAAAAAAAAAAAGAACTTGGCACGTTCAACCAATCATGCACGGAGCAGACAGCATGGTAGTCCAAGAGTGTTACCGCAAGGTCGTCGAAGGGCGAGCACTTGAGGAACTTGAGCAGCGCGTAGAGATCGATGTCCTTGTTCTGCACGGGCGTGCCGGTGAGGCACCAGCGGCGGCGCGCGCGCAGCCCGGCCACGGCCAGCGAGGTGGCCGCCTTGTGGTTGCGCACGGTGTGAGCCTCGTCCAGGATCACGCGCCGCCACAACACGCGCATCAGCACGCCGTTCTGTCACACCGCTCTAGGCTTACGACACGACCACTGGCCCTACTACCTAAATACCTTGGGACAGTTCCACACAAATTGACACAGCCCCAAATTAGGCATTATGTGCTACTAGCTTCTGCCCGCGGCTTCGCCCGCGTGTAGTTCGAAAAAGTAGCTTTGGAAAAGTTCCTGCTAAAATCGTCTCAGCCGCTATGCCGTGAAAGAGCATCATACATTACATTTATAATATAAGATTTTTAATATAACAACTTTTAATTTTTCAGAATAAAAAAAAGTTGCCTGTGCCTATGTCCTAGGTATCACCATTTCAACTTTTAACCAAATCGGTTCAGCCGTTTGGCCGTGAAGGAACCGCAAACATCCAAACTTACAAACTTCCACATTTATAATATTAGTAAGAAGTAAGATGGTAACTAGACAACGCAAAATATCTTTATATACCAATATATTTCTTCACACAATTTGACACAGTCCTAAATTAAGCAAAGCTTGTTCTATGGTAGGCAAAGATATATCTTTATATACCAATATGTTTCTTCTGTGCGTGTGTGCGTAACTGAACGCCTCCTAAATGACTGAACCGATATTAATGATATTTTCTGTCTTCAGGTGGATTCGAGAACGGTTTAAATTAACAATTGGACCGATAGGTGGCGCTGAGTCGTGTTTCAGGAAATTTTACTTTTACACTCGGCCGAAGCTGGGACAACTAGTATACTTATATAATCAGATATAAACGTAAATACATAAGACATCCAAGACTTAGGTACAAATACTGGAGTTCATCACACAAACTTCTGCCCTCAGCGAGTGTCGAACCAGCGACCTCAAGCTTCGCAGTCGGGAGCTGTGACCTCTACAGCAGACGATCTATTTTCGCATCAAAACTGGCCTTACTATGAAGGTAAGCACTAAAAATTCTCAGTCAGAATTGAAATTAGGTGTACCTTCTCGTTGTCCCGCTGCAGGATGTTGTACGTGGTGAGCACGAGGTCGTGCGCGGCCAGGCGGTGGGGGGCGGAGGCCCGCGCCGGGCCGTGGTGCAGGCTCACGGACAGCGCCTGGCGCGGGCAGTGCTTGCCCACCTCGTTGGCCCACTGCTGCATCAGGGACGCGGGGCACACCACCAGGGTGCCGCCCTTGCTCACTGCGCACGCGCATACAGGTATACGGGGGGTGCCTTATGGCTTTAGGTAACAAAAGTGCTCGAGTGTTTGCCTGCGACATAAAGATTGCAAATTCTAATCCCGGCTGCACCAATTAGTTTTCTGAACTTAATTAGTACATTGATTTGTCACATGTAATGCTTTTAGTGAAGAAAAGCGACGAGGAAACCTGCATAAGTATGTTTGCGAAGGAATTTAAAAGACGTACGTATAGCCGTAAAAAATCTTCGGCAAAAGTGGATGAATGAGTTCTACACCTCTGCCCACCCCTTCGGGGATCCTTGTGGAGAAGCCTCAAGATGTACATATTACTGCATTTATTCCCGACAGTGTATTTTTAAAACAGCGGTACCGCTTTGTGAGTCACTGCCCCAATAAAAACGTGGATCCATTTCTCATACAGTGTAAGAAATTTACGACTTTTATTTTGCACTAGCTGTAACCGCGACTTCGTCCGTGTGGGATAGTGACTTTGGGCAGCATTTTTTGGATATATCTTTTGGTTTACTTTGCATTTGTTAAGTGAAGTTACCATAATGAAAACCACATCTAAATCGTACAAGCCGTTTCTGAGATTAGCGTGCACAAACAAACGCACAGGCAAAAATTCTAACAATCAGTGTTTTGGGTGCTATTTTTCTCATATATCTTCCATGTACAGACAGCGATCCGTTACATTTTTATTATATGTATAGATTGCAAGCAATAGTGACACTTATGGTCAAACGATAAGGACTATATGACATAACTTATGATCCAATAAAGACCCTGTTAGTTTAACTTAATATAAACGTACTCACATTTAGCGCCTCCCTTCCCTAACGCCTCGTCGTCATCATCTTCATCATCCAGCATCTGCTCCTTGTCGCACACAATCAACGCTATCATTGTGATCGTCTTGCCGAGGCCCATGTCGTCAGCTGTTAACGATAATAATAATAATATATACCTTGGAACAATTCCAGACAAATAGACATAGCCCCTAATGAAGCAAATCTTGTGTTATAGTAAAGACAGTGCTATCCGCGAAGACGCGCTCCAATATTTTTCAGTTCAGCAAATGCGAAAGTTTGGGAAGATGTTTTTTCCCCTTCAAAGAAATAACTACTAAGGATGAGAGGTATAAGATTATTTTCTGGAATAAACTTTACTGTTCCAGTAAAAACCAACCAAATTTTTTACCTACATTTGAGGTAAAAATTTTGGTTATATAAACCGCTGGGCATGGCGAGTTGTTCGTATAGGTGAAGCCAATGACGCTTACCAAGTATCCCGGCGGGCGGGCGCTGTGTCTCCCGCCAGCGCAGCCAGGCCAGCGCGTGCAGCTGGTGCGGCATGAGGCGCGTGCTGACGAGCGCCGGCTGCGGCGCGTGCGCACTGTCCGCGGGCCGCGAGCCCAGCGCCTGGTGCAGGTCGCGCAGCCGCTCCAGGATCATGCTGCGCTCCGCCATGTGCGTCGCCATGGCTGGGGCAGACGATACGCTGCTGTCTCACACTGTCCATGTACTCGACGAACGTTTGCCAAGCGCGGCAAGGAAGGCGCCTTGCCTCCCTTATCCTGGCTATCTTAAATTGGTAGTCCTCAATCCGACTCTGATTAAGGACAATAGACACCGATACACGCTGCTGCAGCGTCACTGCCTAAATACTCGACGAAGTTTCTTGTCGTGAAGGCAATCCCCTACCTAAATCCTATCTACTTCAAATCGGCTTCTCTCAGACCCCGCTGCTATAAAGAGAAACGATAACACCGAAGCATGCTGACCGTAGAGTCCAGGACCGTGTGACAAAAGGGCTCCTTCCCTACCTAACTCCTAACAACCTTAAAATTGCCATTATCATGCAAACCCAGCTGTTATAAACGATCTCCGCAAGAGATGGTGTTGGTATGGACAACTATAGCCGCCAAAAATAATACATAAGGAATGAATACAAGAATACATAACAGAAAGCCTAAAGGCCCAGAACGTGAAAAGGTTTGAGAACTCAATATAACATTATTATTATTACATTCAGTTAATTTGAAGGTCTTTTTAAACTCTATGACGGCTTATTCGCGTCAAGCCTCGCGAGTAGGGAATAGTGGTCGGTTGTTCGTAGTGTCAGGGAACATCACGGAGGATTTGTCGACGACGTTATGAGAACGATTGACGAAAAAAGTGTATAAGGCGAGTGTGAATGAAAGTGTTGGAAGGGGTAGACCCAGACGGACGTTTCTAGACCAAATTAGGGACGTCTTGAAAAAAGGTCAGGTCAAGAGTACCCTAAACCGAAGAGCATGTATGAAGAGAATAATGAAAGTGGACGAAGCGAAAGAAGTATGTAAGGATCGTAGCAAGTGGAAAGAAGTGGTCTCTGCCTACCCCTACGGGAAAGTGGCGTGATTATATGTATGTATGTTATGTCACACAGACAGACAGACAAAAACATTTTAGTTACAAGTTTTAATGACTCCTAAGTTCCGTACATTGTTTTAGCCAAATATTTGAATAAATAGCACATAATGTCTGCAAAGTTATATGTACAGAGAAAGGGTTAAAAAGTGTTACCGACCTTGTTTGCCAAACATCCTGGGCTGCACGGCATTGCTGGCCTTCTGGATCTCTTCCCACGAGAGACCCTTCTCGAATCCGTCCTTCGCGATTTCCTCAGCTGTAGGGTTATCTGTGTTCAACACAAAGTTACTACATCCGAACTGGACTACTTACAGATCTGAGAGGGATATATACATATATATGTTTTATACACATAGACATTTTTAAACCCTTTTTCGTATATTTGATATTTTTAGGTACCATGACAGATGACAGGTGACAGATGGTGAGTTCATCAGCATTTCTCAAGAACGCTTTACACGCATCTTTGAGTTTATCCTATAACGTATGCATAAATTCATAAAAATCGGGATCGGTACAGTCGGGATTCGAACTCGCAATGTTTGCGTTACAGGCGACACGAACCACTCGGCCGCCAAGGCCAAATTATAATACATATAACAGCTATATAAAGAGGGTACCTGGCTCCACCAACATGTTGGCCACCTTATCCCCCTGATGCCGCACCTGGGCCTCGAGCCCCGCGAGCCGCTCCACCAACTTCACACCACCGTCGGGGAGCGTGTTCAAGTCCATATTATCCAGAAGGTTCTATTGAACACGACACTGGTATCGTCAACTGGCATATTTTATAGGCAACGGTCGCGGTGACTGGGCTCCCCTGATTGGGGAGCGGTGGTTCAACTCCCGGTCGCAATGAAATTGTTTGTTGGGAGTTTCGTACTATATCGACAAACCTCCCATGAATATGTCTTCTCTGTCTGTCTACTTACAAAAGTATGGCGATAAAAACTATGTCTGTTAAATAAGCATAGTAATAGCTTTTTCGCTTCATCCACATTCTTAAGTCTCTTTATACAGGCTCACCGGTTTGTAAAATTGTCCTTAATGGATAAACTCAAAAACATCTTTAGCTATTTAATAAAAAAAAAATTAAATACCTGCATCAAATCGTTCGGACGCTCAAGGACGGGAACGTCAAGAGTACTCGAAACCAACGAGCATGTATGAAGAGACTGATGAATGTGGACGAAGCGGAAGAGGTATGTAAGTCTAGAGAGAAGTGGCGCTCTGTACTCTCTGCCTACCCCGTTAGGGACTCGGCGTGATGATATGTATGTATATATATCATAGAAATAAATAAAATTGGGAGTGTCTGTTCGTAATATTAAAATAAACGCTTTTTACTAAACGCATATGGATGTATACACGGTACATACACCAAATTATATATTTTAACAAATTTTGTCTGTATGTCTGTTTGTTCCGGCTAATCTCTGTAACGGCTGGACCGATTTTGACGGGACTTTCACTGGCAGAGAGCTGATTTTAAAAGGAGTAACTTAGGCTACTTTTATTTTAGAAACTGAACAATAACTATTTGTTGATGTCCACGCGGACCAAGTCGCGGGCACAGCTAGTGTATAAAAACAAACCTACCCTGATATTGTTGAGGTCTTCTTTGAGGCCGTTCAGTTTGCTCAGCTCATTCTCCCGCACCTGCCTCTTGACGTAGACTACCTGGTTGGGGTAGCTGGGCGGCACCAGGTATTGCTGGATAGTGTTATCCTTAGCCCTGCTCGTGGCCACATCGCCGGCCTTCATCTTGGGAGATTTCTCCGGCTTCGGAGACTTTTTCACTTTGGGAGATTTTTCGGGCTTTTCCTGGGAATAGAAGAGCGCTGACAAATATATCTTCACGCCTTCCCACGAAGGTGTCCGAGGGGGTAGGCATAGGTGTGCAGTAACACACCAGTGATCACACCATCAGTTTCACAGCGAATCACAGGATATCCTCAAACGGAAACTTGCATACTTTAAAGAAATACAATTAACTAAGAGTTTCACAGCGAGGGATATCCTCAAGCTTGCATACTTTTAAAAGGAAATACAACTAAGTATGTATACTCGTCCTTGAAAGGCGCCGAAGGACTTGCCCTTAGTCACGTTCGCACCTAAATATATCTCCTGCGAAGGGCGTGGTTGCCCCTCTGCATATTACCTCTTTACCTGCCTTCTATTAAGGGTCCCCGAAGGGGTAAAACGTTTAAAAACTATTCCACTTACAGGCTTAGGGCTTTTATCTTTCGGCATCTTGAAGATCACAGTCACAACAATTATATAAAACCTGAACCAACTTCACTTCATAACAATACCAATAAACTTAAAACTATTCTCAAATATACCTAAGCTAGATTTAACACACAGTATGCTTAAAAACAGAGACAAATAACATAGAAGAAAACGAACTTTCTATGTCGTTACTGTAACTGCCATCTAGAAACTATGACGAATTGTTGAACTACCCGAAAGTTTAAATTTAAATTAACACTTTTTTAGCACGTATCCTACAATGTTTTTGTTTACAAAGCACGTTTGAAAGATTCAAACCTTAGTCTTTGTAATTTTAACGGGCTTTTCATTATTCTATTCATCCGAACTGGACTTCACCAGTATGCCCTACAAGTAAAATTATGGGTACATTATTGTTTTTATTTTTACTACAGGTTTGTTCTTCGACAATTTGAAAGAAGCTAGCATTTCAAGCACCAATAAATCAATATTTATCAATCAGGAAATCATAACGAGAGCATCAGATCCTTAGCCCTTCACACAAGTTATACCATATGCAATTAGAGCCGTGGTGGCCGAGTGGTTCGAGCAGTTGCCTGCGACGCGAAGGTCGCAAGTTCGAATCCCGACTGTACCAATCAGTTATTCTGAACTTAAGCACAGTGATTAGTCACACCACGAGCTTTACGGTGAAGGAAAACATCGAGAGGAAACCTGCATACGTCTGAGATGCAATTCAAAGGCGTATGTATAGTCGTGCTTGAGTAACGGCGATGGACTCGCCATCTGTCACGTTGGCACCTAATATACCTCTGGCGGAAAGTGGGTGTGTGGGTATTACCTATACACCCCTGCCTACCCCTTCAGGGACCCTTGTGGGAAGGCGTGAGGATATATTATAAATAGATCTGCGGCAGAGTGGGTGTGTGGGTAATACCTACACTCGTCTGCCTACCTCTTCGGAGACCCTTGTTGGAAGGCGAGAAATATTATTATTATTATTATATATGCAACTTACCTCATCCTCATCGTCGCTGCTCAAAGCAATTATCTCAGGCTTCGTGTCAATTATAGTGACGTCATCATCGTAATGTATAAAGTTCTCCTTATTAGCTTTCATATGTACATGAGTCCTCGACGCATTCGGAGTTTCACTGATGAACGTAACAGCTGGACTTTCAGCCCTATGTCCAGGGATTTTAGGTATATTATTGGTAGACTCGTTCAGGTGTCCACTTATGTCTTGTAATGGACTGCCAAATGGCGAACAGGTTATCCTGGAGCTCTCCTTGTCTTCGAACTCCGCGGGTGTCTCTGGCGTACCGGCTATTTCTTCTGGTACAACTGCACCACTTGTTAGCGAGTCAATACTTCTAGTTTTCCTACTACTCTGATGCAAGGGAAAAATAATGTAGTGAAAATCATGTGCTTGAAATTTAACAAACCTAAGAATAAGGGCACGTAGGCCTGATCTCGAATGATATGATAATTTTAGGCCTCAATTATTACTAGAAAATATTATTTCAAGAAGTAATAGAGTCCCCTTTAGTTAGTTTATAAGTATGTGTAAAATGTTTCATAAAATCATTAAATAAATAAATTATATAGCCTCACGCCTTGTGGGAAACAAGGGTCCCCGAAGGGGTAGGCAGAGGTGTATAGGTATTTTAGGTGCCAACGTGACAGATGGCGAGTCCATCGCCGTTACTCAAGCACAACTGTACATACGCCTTTCAATTACTTCTCAGACGTATGCAGGTTTCCTCTCGATGTTTTCCTTCACCGTAAAGCGTGTGGTGTGATTAATCACTATAATTAAGTTCAGAATAACTCGTTGATACAGTCGGGATTCGATTGTGTGTAGGCAACTACTCGAGCCACTCGACCACCACGGCTTCCATATGTATCTTCTTAATTAATTTATTTACGTATTTTTTTCATAATTTATAAGCCGTGATGGCCGAGTGGTTCGAGAAGTTGCCTGCGACACAAAGATCGCACAATCGAATCCCGACTGTACCAACGAGTTTTTCCGAACTTAATTATAGTGATTAATCACACCACACGCTTTACGGTGAAGGAAAACATCGAGAGGAAACCTGCATACGTCTGAGAAGCAATTCAAAGGCGATGTTACGCGGGTGAAACCACAGGGAATAGCTTGTATATAGAGACCGTCTCGGCTTTGCACGGGTAGACGATTTTTTTTTTTAAATGTTGGCATAATTTTTTTTTCTTGCATATAAATTAGCCTATATTAATCAGTGATAATGTAGCAATCAAACGGTGAAGAATTTTTAAAATCATTCCAGTACAATTCCTTACAAACATACTAACATACACTATAATATTTAATATTAATACATATTAACATAATAATAATAATAATATTATATATCCTCACGCCTTCCCACAAGGGTCCCCGAAGGGGTAGGCAGAGGTGTATAGGTAATACCCACACACCCACTCTCCGCCAGAGGGATATTAGGTGCCAACGTGACAGATGGCGAGTCCATCGCCGTTACTCAAGCACGACTATACATACGCCTTTGAATTTCTTCTCAGACGTATGCAGGTTTCCTCTCGATGTTTTAACATATGGACATAATTTATAAACTTAGTATAGATGTATATACTTACATCATCTGACAGTATGAAGTCAGATGAATCGTCACTCTCATTGTCTTTGGGTATTACTCCCATAATACTCATCCGGGTCGCCCGAGACATCGCCATCTGGTCCTCATCCGGTCCATCGTCATACTCTTCGGTCTTGTCGTCATCCGTTTCGTCTCTTCCGTTATCACCGTTGCTTGAAGGTCTATCCGACATGTCATCAACACCATCACCTTCAGATACCACTTCAGAATCATCCGCCTTCATGCTTTCATCCAACACGCGATTCTGAGCCCCATCATCAATTTTCACAGGGGTGTCTTTCAAGCATTTAAGTTTCCTCTGCTTATCATGCTCAATGATAATTGAATTGTCAGTATCAGATTCCAGAATTAAAAAACGTTTTTTATTCTTTCGTACTATTATTGAGTCATTGGAACTAATTGATTTCTCTTTCATTGGCGGTCTACGTCTGGGGACTACTTCTGGGGAGTATTCCTCTGTGAATAAAAAGCAAGAAAGGGTCAGATTACCTTGGTTACCCTCATAATATCCTAGCGGTGTCCCTCAAGAGTTTATATATATCTTACTCCTTCTTACGCCTCCCACAAGAGTGCTCTCAGAGGCACATGTGCATAGGTAGTACCCACACACCCACTATCCGGCAAAGATATATTTAGGTGGCAACGTGACAGATCGGCGACGGAGTCGTCGTTACTCATGCAGGTTTCCTCTCGAAGTTTTCCTTCACCGTAACGAGGGTGGTGCGCCTAATCACTGTACTTTAGTTCAGAAAAACTCATTGGTACTGTCGGGATTCAAACTTGTGATCTTTGTGTCACAAGCAACTACTTAAACCACTCGAGTTTACACTGTATAAATATGTGTAATATAAGTGATCAGTAAGTATTCCTTATTTTCCATATTTGAGTTAAAGATTTTGAATTTGAATGAGTATTACCATTATCAGATGAAGAGCTTTCAGCAGATTCTTTTGATTCTTGTGACTGCCTCGCACTAATCCTTGTGCTTGTATCTGGAAACAATTGAATGATACTTATTCAAAACAGAAATTATTTAAATAGCTGGCGGAGGGCATTGGAACTCCTTTTGGCCCATATTGATATTAATGCAAATGATATTTAAAACCTACCATTGCCACTGCTAGGAGCACGATCTGCCGCAATACTTTTTCTTGGGACAATTTTTGATTCATTAGGCTGAATGTCTTCATCTTCAGTTTCTGAAAGTATACAAATTTGAAATGAAAACAAGACCATAATTCAGTTTGTGTGTCGTAGAAATGTGAGAAACAAAAATATTATATATGTAGCGTTTACAAATCCCATACGCACAGTTTGAATCTATCAACGCTAATGCCTAGGGATCTAATGCCTGATAAGCATACAAGCTGCCTAATGTACTAGTAAATGCAAGATAAAATGATGATGATCTATACAAAGGCAACTGATTAAATGCTTACAATGTCAATCTTTAATTTAACTTATGTTCTAGATACATCAAGCTTATAAAAGGTGTCCCATACACATTAATAAAAGTAAAATGAAAGTTTTATTTACCGTCTGTAGTAGATTCTTCAGATTCAGCCACAAATACTGTCTTATTTTTCTTTTTAGCTGAAAATGAGTCTTCCACTAAACTATCGTCGATAATTTCAGTATCGGAATCACTCTCGACTCCAGTTTCATCACGGTATTCAAAAAACGAACTCTCCATTTTCACGATCCCTAGCTAAATAGTGTACAATAGATACGCTAAGGGTATCTATCAATTCCAAACTTAAACTTGAGTGAATTACAATAATACTTTTGTATTTTGCGAAACGGAGACCAAATTTCAAAACAAATATTTGAAAACTTATTATCGTTTTACGTTTCGATTTGACTTAGGCATTGAATATATTTTTTCAATTCCCCAGATTTTAAATATATATTTTTATATAGGATATTAGACTTGAAATCGATATAACTCATTAATTTCTAAAAGTGAGTTTAATATTCAAAATATATAATTTTCGTCTAAATAGAATATTGTAATTACATGGAAAATATTACTGATAATGAAAGTGAGTACCGAAACGCTTTATGTTTTATTACCAACATTGAGACTTAACATGTCATATTCATTCATGCCCTTGTCGTGTTGTATTAGGTTGTGTTCCATGAACAAGTAACCTTATTGTTTATCATTACTACAAAGTTATGAAGCGCAGTTTCGTAATTTTACGCTACACATAATTGGTTTAATGATGGTGATATAGAACGCTATGCATTTTGTTTTGATTCGAATAATACTGAAGAACAGTCAGCAGTGAATTGATTAACTTTTAGTCTATTTTGATTTCTTATGTGAATTTATTTTGTTTTAATTATCACTTAAATTATTATTTGCTCAGACTGTAAGTTACCAAAACATTAAAATGACCGAAGTACAATTACAAGAGTTCAAACTAGATCCCGACTCCGAACTTCGTTTTGAAGTTGAATCCAAGAACGAAAAAGTTGTTTTGGAGGTAAGAAACAACTTATTACAATGCTAACTGAATAATTTATTTGTACGCAAATTGAAGATTGTGTATTTGTGAACTATAATTTTTAGGTTAAGAGTGGATACGCAGAGTTATTCGGGACAGAACTAGTCAAAGGAAAGCCCTATGAGTTCCATACTGGAGCCAAAGTGGCTGTGTTTACTTGGCATGGATGCACGGTTGAGCTGCGGGGTCGTACAGAAGTTAACTATGTCGCCAAAGAAACTCCCATGGTAAAATATAATATAATAAATAAGGAAAGAAAGAAGGATCATACTTCCCGCATCCCCCGATCTTCGTCTAGAAATTGCACTATCTATATATCCTAGTAACATAAATAATAATATATAATATATCCTCACGCTTTCCCACAAGGGTCCCCGAAGGGGTAGGCAGAGGTGTGAAGGTAATTCCCATACACCCACTTTCCGCCAGAGGTATATTAGGTATGTAGTAACATTATAAATGTTATCTCACTCAAACGGCCACACACACAAGGGTCCCTAAGGGGTTTGCAGAGGTATTTAAGTAGTACCCACAATTGCATTTTGCAATGATTAAATACTACATTAATAATTGGAATAGAAATGTATATCTGTCATCCAAACACTGTTATTGAAATTAGTGTAACACATGTGTTCATATATTTTTTTAATATCATCTTTCAGGTTATCTATCTCAATGTTCATGCAGCTTTGGAACAGCAGCGAATCGCTGCTGAGCAGGAGAATACTCGCGGGCCCGTCACCATGATAGTGGGCCCGGGTGATGTAGGCAAATCTACATTGACGAAAATACTATTGAATTATGCCGTCAGGATGGGACGAAGGCCTATATATGTGGATTTGGATGTAGGCCAAGGGCAGATTAGTGTGCCTGGAACTATTGGTATTTTTTTTATTATTCATAACTATGCATATAATATCTTCACTTCTTCCCACAAGGATCTGGTGGTGGTGTGCAGTTAGTCTCACCACACCCACTTTCCACCAGATATATACATATTTTATTGACTCGGCCACCACAATGGATAATATAAGTATGTCAAGAGTATTCAAAACCAACAAGCATGTATGAAGAGACTGATGAATGTGGACGAAGCGAAAGAGGTATGTAAGTAGAGAGAACTGGCGCTCTACACACTGCCTACCCCGTTAGGGTCTCTGTGTGATGATATGTATATATAACAACCTTTATCCTAAAATTCTATATGTACTTTGCAGGAGCCCTCCTAGTGGAAAGACCAGCGTCAATAGAGGAAGGGTTCAGCCAACAAGCACCCCTGGTGTACCATTTTGGTCACATTTCCCCAGCAGAAAACTTGGAGCTATATAATACTATTGTGTCGAGGCTTGCCGAAGTCATTGCTGAGAGGTGTGAGACTAACAAGAAAGGTATTTTGCTTACGATTTTTTTATAGTGATTTCCTGAGGTATTCTTAAACTGAAGTTATAATGGACATTTGCAGCGTCGACTTCGGGAGTTATAATTAACACATGCGGTTGGATCAAGAATGCGGGATACAAAGTGCTGACCCATGCTGCCCAGGCTTTCGAGGTACAATTATGTTGAATAACCATGCAACCTGCTCCTCTAGACAACTTTCTTCTCTGTCACCATTTAAAATATCCATTGAATTTGCATTGCAACGGGGAGCCCATTCCACTCAGATTGTGGAATGAGCTCCCCATTGAGGTTTTCACTGGAGAGTACAGCATGGGGTTCTTCAAGAAGGGTGTGAAAAGATTCCTGCAGGGTCGGCAGCGCGCGAGTGATACCCCTGGTGTTGAAAGCGTCCATCAGGCGGACCGCATGCTTTCTTGCCACCCGTGTGGTATAAAAATAATAAAAGATTGTAATGCTCATTGTCGTTTTCAGGTCGATGTGATATTGGTGTTAGACAACGAGAGATTGTTCAATGAACTGAAGAGAGACATGCCGAAGTTTGTCAAAGTGGTGTATTTACCGAAAAGTGGAGGGGTAAGCGTTGTTTATAATACATAAGTCTAGAGAGAACTGGCGCTCCATACTCTCTGACTAACCCGTTAGGGACTTGGCGTGATGATATGTATGTATGTATATAATATACCAGCTGTGAGCCGCGGTTTCTCCCGCCTTCATAATCTTTTCCACTTTCCGCCAAAGGTATATTTTAGGTGCCAACGTGACAGATGGCGAGTCCATCGCCGTTACTCAAGCGCGATTATACATACGCTTTTTAAGTTCTGCTCAAGCGTAGGCAGGTTTCCTCTCGATGATTTTCTTCACCGTTAAGCTCGTGGTGTGACTAATCACACCACGAGCTTAACGGTGAAGAAATCTTTGGTACAGTCGGGATTCGAACTTGCGATCTTTGTGTTGCAGGCAACTACTCGAACGACTCTGCCACCACGGCTTATATTAATTGTATATCCTCAATATATTACATATTACAATATATTGTAGGTAGTGGAGAGATCTACTACACAGAGAGCCGAACTGAGAGATTCCAGAATTCGTGAATACTTCTACGGGAAGAGAACACCATACTACCCGCATTCATTTGATGTGAAGTTCTCAGATTTGAAGATTTATAAGGTATGGTGACATTTGTGCTTTAAGTAGAAAATGCTGCAGCATTAAGTCCACCATCGTACTGTAATTGTGCATAAACTTTAAATTAATAAATATCTGCCCTCAGCGGGCTCGCTCTACTGCTTTGTGAAGAGAAAATAAATGATTTATTTATTATTATTATTATAGCTTATGCCTGCGGCTTCGCTCGCGTGGAATTCGAGAATGTAGCTTTGGAAATTTTCCTGCTAGAATCTGTTCAGCCGCTATGCCGTGAAAGAGCATCTTACATTATAATATAAGAACTTTGAATTTTGTTGGATAAAAAAAGTAGCCTATGTCCTATTCCTAGGTATCAGCTATCACCATTTCAACTTTCAGCTAAATCGGTTCAGCCGTTTGGCCGTGAAAGAACAGCAAACATCCAAACTTTCACATTTATAATAAATAATAATATATCCTCACGCCTTCCCACAACACATTTATAATATTAGTAAGGTATTAATAAGATTAGTAAGATGATGAGATAGCCGTGGTGGCCGAGTGGCTCGAGCAGTTGCCTGCGACACAAAGATCGCAAGTTCGAATCCCGACTGTACCAATGAGTTTTTCTGAACTTAAGTACAGTGATTAGTCACACTACGAGCTATACGGTGAAGGAAATCATCGAGAGGAAACCTGCATACGTCTGAGAAGAAATTAAAAGCCTTCGTGCTTGAGTAACGGCGATGGACTCGCCGTCTGTCACGTTGGCACCTAATATAAATCTGGCGGAAAGTGGGTGTGTGGGTATTACCTATACACCTCTGTCTACCCCTTCGGGGACCCTTGTGGGAAGGCGTGAGTAAGATGTTACGGGCCGCAGGTGGGGGCTCCGTCGTTGCCGGACTCGTGCATGCCGCTGGGCATGCGCGCGGAGGACGCGCTCACCAAGCTGGTGGGCGTGTGGCCCTCCCCGGCGCTGCACCACCGGCTGCTAGCCGTGTCCTTCGCTGCCTCCCCCGAGGACGACGTGCTCCACTCCAACCTGGCCGGGTTCGTCTGTGTGTGAGTATACACCTTCCGCGAACGCTCAGGCTGTGGAATGAGCTCCCCGTTGAGGTTTTCCCTGGAGAGTACAGCATGGAGTTCTTCAAGAAGGGTGTGAAAAGATTCCTGCAGGGTCGGCAACGTGCGAGTGATACCCCTGGTGTTGCAAGCGTCCATAGGCGACGGCAACCGCTTACCATCAGGCGGACCGCATGCTTGTTTGCCACCCAAGTGGTATAAAAAAAAAAAAAAAAAAGAACACCCCTGTATTACACGCTAGCTGTCCCCGTGGTTTCACGCGAGGATTTGTTTCTTGGTAGAACATATATATCCTCACGCCTTCCCACACGGAGTAGGAAGGGGTGTATTGGTAGTACCCACATACGCGCTTTCCGATAGAGATATATTTTAGGTGGTAACGTGACAGATGGCGATGATGATAGTCCATTGCCGTTAATCTTTTATTTCATCGCCGATTAAACATATTCATTGTGTTAATCTAGCTGATAATGTATCTCTATGTTAAATTTGATCCAATTTCGTTCAGTTCTTACGTGATAGAGGAACAAATATCCTTAGCAACTTTCGCATTATAGTGAGATACATAAATATAGGAAGTGCCACCTACGAAGAGGCGCCCGACCAATTTATAGTCGAGGGTGTCGCGGGATGCGGGGTTCCGGGGTAAGACCCGAGTTCATTAATTATAGTGTGCGTGTGCACTCTTATGTAATCAGTGTGTACCGACAATACTCAAACATTAGTGGAAGGTTGCACACTTATATAAGCATGAATAGTGGTGCTCGCCTTCGCGCATTATCTGTACATACTAACAAATTTTCGCATTATAAAACTATAATATAGGTCCTCTGTAGCTTATTTATCGCGTTATTTACCACCTGTCATGATAATATAAGTATGTAAATCAATAGATAACAATACATATATAAATATATACCAGCAGGATATGTACAGGTATTTATCGCTGTCGTTCCCATACTAATTACTTTGCTTAGTTTGTAACTATGGTAATTTATTTATTTATAACTATGACTATTTATTCAATTTATAACATATAGAAGAGACAAAGTAATAATAAATAAAAACTAACTATACATAGAATAAATGTCCCAAATCTGTGTCACGCGGAAGGGTGCCAAGAAGACTAGCGGCATTGCCACGTTGTATGGCAATGCTGATTCGCTGAGCGAAATATTCGCCAGCCCTCTTGTCACGGGAGGCCTCAAAGAGTTTCCTCGAGACATCCCTATAAAAATGAAGAGCATCCGGTCCCCACGGCCCTAGAGTTTCGACTCCAAACGCCACAAAAACGTAGTCTTGGCTCAAGGTAGCATATTTGCGACGCTTGAGGCACTCCTGCCGAGCAGCTTATAACTTATAACTTATATTATTACTATGATAATTTATATTTATAGTTAATCTATTTAATTTCTCATCTCATTGACAGTACGGCGGTGGACATGGAGCGGCAAACCCTCACGATACTGTCCCCGCAGCCTCGGCCCCTGCCCAACACGGTCCTACTGCTCTCGGAGCTCCAATACATGGATAACCACTAACCTAGGGAGGTTCGCATGGTGTATTCACACTACTAAGGGTAGTTAGGGTAGGCAGACGTGAAGCAACAGATACCTTTTCACCGGAGATTGTTCAGACGCCAGCGTGACTGACACATGGCGAGTCTGTCAAATCTTTCAGGGGTAACACTTTCTCTGAATAAGTTTTACACGTAAAACTTAATCAAAATCGGTATGTTTCGTATCGATTTTAGAGAGAACTGTTTTGCAATGCATAATGGCTCTATTGCAATGGTCTTTTAATTTGAAAATTACAATTTATTACACCTAATTGTTATTTTACCCTTTAACCTTACCCCGGGCCTACAGGCAGAGAGAGTACAGTACCAGTTCTCTCTAGGCTAACAGATCTCTTTCGGTGAAAAATGTATTCAAGAGATGTCTATGACACAAGTTACCATGCGACCAAAACAATAATACTGTGTATATTTGAAGACTGTAAATAATTAAGCTACTTAAAATATTTGTACAAAAAATACTCTTTTATTTAAATTTATTTTCCTTGTCGCCGTGGTGGCCGAGTGGTTCGAGCAGTTGCCTGCGACGCAAAGGTTGCAAGTTCGAATCCCGACTGTACCAATGAGTTTTTCTGAACTTAAGTACAGTGATTAGTCACACCACGAGCTTTACGGTGAAGGAAAACATCGAGAGGAAACCTGCATACGTCTGAGAAGAAATTCAAAGACGCATGTATAGTCGTGCTTGAGTAACGGCGATGGACTCGGCATCTGTCACGTTGGCACCTAATATACCTTTGGCGGAAAGTGGGCGTGTGGGTATTACCTATACACCTCTGCCTACCCCTTCGGGGACCCTTGTGGGAAGGCGTGAGGATATATTATTATTTTCCTTTGAAATTGCTTTTACTATATAAGAAGAGAAATATTCCCTCACGCCGAGTACGCGAGTCCATCGCCGTTACTCAAGCACGACTATACGCCTTTGAATTTCTTCTCAGACGTATGCAGGTTTCCTCTCGATGTTTTCCTTCACCGTAAAGCTCGTGGTGTGATTAATCAGTGTACTAAAGTTCAGAAAAACTCATTGGTACAGTCTGAATTCGAACTTGCGACCTTTGCGTCGCATGCAACTTCTCGAACCACTCGGCCACCACGGCTCTTATAGAAATATTCCCGCTGAAACATAATCCGACACTTCAAAAGGGATAGGTTTACAAACAGATGATTCACATTCATTACCATACATCTCGCGGGGTAGTCAGAGAGAGTAGAACGTAACGTAAACATCTTCATGGTGAAAACACCATAATTTTGGAAATTTTAATCGACATTACTTGAAACTCCTAGAAGTGGAAATATTAACAAAAACAAATACGACATACACTTATTTACATTTATTTACAAAAATATACATTTAAAATCAACAAACAATTTTAATTACTATTTTACGTGTCTATAGCGACTAAATAACTGAACTACAATATTATATTATTAAGATCACAAGTCTTAACCGACAACGTAAAAATATCTTGTTCTTCTCAATGACCAACAATTATGTTATACATATAGAAAAACCTCTAATAATGATTGTTATTCGAACGCCATTAGTTGTGCGACACCTACATAGTAGACAGTGACCTGTTTATTAATTACTAGACAAAATACTATCTTATATCAGTTGACTTGACTGCCGAGATTAACTATTAGCCAAGATTATATACACAATATCTTAGAAAATAGGACAGTAGCTCAAATATGTAGCTCACAATGAAAGGAAAACCTGCATACGTCTGAGAAGAAATTCAAAGGCGTATGTATAGTCGTGCTGGAGTAACGGCGATGGACTCGCCATCTGTCACGTTGGCAACTAATATACCTCTGGCGGAAAGTGGGTGTGTGGGTATTACCTATACACCTCTGCCTACCCCTTCGGGGACTCTTGTGGGAGCCTTCCCACAAGAGTGAGGATATATTATTATTACAATGAAAGGAATCAAATAAGATAAAAAAAATTTTTACCTTATTTTCGCATAAAATTTTGATGTAATGATAAAGTCATAAATGTAAAATCTAACAACTTATTTATTTATTTTTATTTTTATTGTTTCTGAAAAAATTACCAAAACCATGCTTAGGAGTGATTATTATTCCTTTTAATAATCTCATCATTTTGTTATCTTCGGAGCTAAGCCATGAAGATATATTCACAACACCCTGTAACTTCTAGAAGACAACTGTTCTATCTAGGACACCTGTATAGTAAGTATGCATACCTACCGACAGTACGCCACTGACTTAGTTATTCGTTCTCGACTCCTCTCTACTAAGGATCTTAGAACATGTTTATGGTATCGTAAAACCGGTTAACATCAGTTCTGTTGCCTGGTAGTCTCCCCGGCCCCCCCGCGTTCAGTCCCGTCTTGCACGTGGGCCTGACCAAACTTGATGGCTGCTCGCATCGCGTCTTGGACCAGCTGTTCGCAATTGATAAGGCTTACCTGGGGATGATAAATTACCTAGGTGTGACGTATATACTAACGTAGATACTAACTAGATATATGGCGAGTCTATCTTCTCAAGCACGACTAGACATGCCCTGAATTTTTCTTTAAACGAATACAGATTTTTCTGACGATGATGTTCTTAAACGTGGTGTGATAAATGGGGCGCAATTCGGAATTTTTGTTGATTTTTGTTTCGCGGGTGACTATTAAGACAGTCGGCCGTGGTAATGAGGATACCTGTTGCATTTTAGGTGTAAGACGTCTGTAAATTTGTGCCTGATAAACGTCAATATGCTCGCCAGTTGTTTTGATATCAGTTAGGTTCGCACTTTCACTCAGGAAAAGTTCGGATGAACAGTGGCGCAGAAAGTGTTTACCTTAGTAGCTGTCATCTCAGCGTATGTCAAGGGGGAACTCCCCTGAGACGCGGGCATGACATCCGCGTGGAATATCGGCAAGACGCACTCCAACCAACGCCTCGCTGAGAACTCTGACGTCACCAAATCCTGCACCAACAAAGATCTTGGTGAAGAGATGCCAAATGTACATAACAGGTGAAAACGGTTTCCATGCATCCGGTACCTGTGGCCACGCTGGGCGGTGCATTCTGTACCTGTGGCCACGCTGGGCGGTGCATCCGGTACCTGTGGCCACGCTGGGCGGTGCATGCGGTACCTGTGGCCACGCTGGGCGGTGCGTGCGGTACCTGTGGCCACGCTGGGCGGTGCGTGCGGTACCTGTGGCCACGCTGGGCGGTGCGTGCGGTACCTGTGGCCACGCTGGGCGGTGCGTGCGGTACCTGTGGCCACGCTGGGCGGTGCGTGCGGTACCTGTGGCCACGCTGGGCGGTGCGTGCGGTACCTGTGGACACGCTGGACGGTGCATTCTGTACCTGTGGCCACGCTGGGCAGTGCATGCGGTACCTGTGGCCACGCTGGACGGTGCATTCTGTACCTGTGGCCACGCTGGGCGGTGCATGCGGTACCTGTGGCCACGCTGGGCGGTGCATTCTGTACCTGTGGCCACGCTGGGCGGTGCGTGCGGTACCTGCGGTATGCTGCAGGCGGCCAGCATCACGCCCCCGGCGCAGCCCAGCAGCAGCAGCGGCTGCCCCAGCGGCGAGCAGGCCCTCATGGCGCGCGCCACGCCCTCGTACTGCATCAGGTACGAGCAGCGCAGGAAGTGCACCACGAAGCGGCGGCCTTCCAGCTGCGCTTGCTGCACGGTCTCGCGAACTTCTGTCTCCGCTATGGCGCTGCAGAGAAATGATTCGTGGGAAGGTTGGCTCGTGCCATGAAAATTTGTGTTATATTGTTCACCGTAAAATTTTACGACAGTCATGTTTGTTGAGATTTTCTCTATAATAAAACATCATATGTGTTAATTCAGAGGAATATCTCTATTTCAATTAGTAGTTTTTCCGTGAATATTATTAGTAGGAAGCGCCAAGGTGAAACTATGAAAAAAATGCTATTATTTTTATTTTACAAAAACTGTAATATCTAATAATCAGCTGTATGGCCGAAAAAATCATGTAAAGTAAAAAATCACTGTATTCCTGCAGGGTCGGCAACGCGCGAGTGATACCCCTGGTGTTGCAAGCGTCCATAGGCGGCGGTAACCGCTTACCATTAGGCGGACCGCATGCTTGTTTGCCACCCAAGTGATATATAAAAAAAAAAATTATGTACTTATCACGCATACAAATAATCATGTCATCTTAACACATACGCATCATCACGCTAAGATCTGAAAGAGATACAGGGTGTAGAGCGCCATTTTTCTCTAGACTTACAGACCTATTAGGCTTCATCCCCATTCACCAGTCCCTTTCTTCTCGCCGTTTACAAGTACTCTTGACGTTACCATCTAAATGTCAAGCTAGTACTCACTGCAGAGCTATGTCGTTCCTGTCCACGGGCCGCTTGGCCAGCCCGTCCAGCAGCCTCAAGCACTCGGCGTACTCCCCGTAGGGGGCACCAGAGGAGCCACACAGCTGCACCAGCGCCTTTTTAATATTGGTGCACTCCTCTCTCCTCCTTTCCGGGTCTACTAACTCTATCACCTCTTCTAGTTTCCGGGCGCGGCAGAATAATTCGCGTGCCTGCAATTTGTACGTACAATACACGGGCATAGAATATACACATATTTTTTTTTATATTATATATAAAGCCGCGGTGGCCGAGTGGTTCGAGCAGTTGCCTGCGACGCAAAGGTCGCAAGTTCGAATCCCGACTGTATTGATGAGTTTTTCTGAACTTAAGTACAGTGATTAGTCACAACGCGAACTGAACGGTGAAGGAAAACATCGAGAGGAAACCTGCATACGTCTGAGAAGAAATTCAAAGGCGTATGTATAGTCGTGCTGGAGTAACGGCGATGGACTCGCCATCTTGCACGTTGGCACCTAATATACCTCTGGCGGAAAGTGGGTGTGTGGGTATTACCTATACACCTCTGCCTACCCCTTCGGGGACCCTTATGCGAAGGCGTGAGGATAAATTATATTATTATTATTATTATATTTATATATTTATTGGGGACCCATGTGGAGATGCGACAGGGGTCCCTGATTGAATATGTGGACAGAGAAAGAGTTATGTAAGTGTAGAGACCTGGCGCTTTCTCTTTGCCAACCTCTTTAGTGACTCGGCGCGATGATATGTCTACATCTATCTATATATAAACATTAACGTTTGCCTGTATGTCACTGAACTCCTCCCAAAAGGCTTTAATGAACGGCCGATGTTAATGAAATGTTATCTGTGTCTCTAGGTGGAGGTTAAGAGAGGTAGGGCATAACAGATTCTCCGTTCGAATTTGGAGCTCCCCGACTGGGGCAGGACCTTATAGAAGTCCGTAGCCAAATAACACAATTTATTGTGCTGTGTTCCTACGCGGTGAATAAGGTTTCCAGTAATGAGCTCCTTGGGGAGGGGGGAGGATTGTTACATTGTGTTGGCAACCGAGGGATTAGACCTATTATGTTGCCAACGCAGTATAACTTTCTGAACACAGAGTGGCAACGCGCAAGTGAGTGATTACTTAGGTATCGTGAGCGTAAATAGGCTACGGTAACCGTTTCCCATGAGGTGGGCCGTATGCTTGTTTGCCACTCTTGTTGTATAAAGAAAAAATAAAAAGGTGGATTCGATAATGGCTTAGATTCACGACAGCTAGTATTAAATAAAAAAACTAGTTACCACAACAGGCGCAAGGCGTACCTCGGTAGCGAGTCCCCCGGTGAGCGCGTGTATGGCGGGCGTGTGCCCCCCGGCGCCCTTCACGAGGCTCACGCAGAAGTCCTGCAGGAGGCCGGTGGACGGCACATGAGTGCCGCAACACAGCTCCCTGATATCATCAACTAGTAATAATAATAATATAATATAATATGTCCTCCCGCCTTCCCACAAGGGTTCCCGAAGAGGTAGGCAGAGGTGTATAGGTAATACCGACACACCCACTTTCCGCCAGAGGCATATTAGGTGCCAACGTGACAGATGGCGAGTCCATCACCGTTACTCAAGCAAGACTATACATACGCCATTGAATTTCTTCTCAGACGTATGCAGGTTTCCTCTCGATGTTTTCCTTCACCGTAAAGCTCGTGGTGTGACTAATCACTGTACTTAAGTTCAGAAAAACTCATTGGTACAGTCGGGATTCGAACTTGCGACCTTTGCGTCGCAGGCAACTGCTCGAACCACTCGGCCACCACGGCTCTTATCATCATCATCAACTAGCATCTGTTATTTGCATTAACTAGCTGTCGTACCCAAATTAACATGGGTAAAACTACTACTAGTAGCGCCATCTATCGGACCCAGTTATTGTTAAATCTTAGAACCAAACCGGAAAAATTTTCCTTAAAATCAGTCCAGCCGTCCTAGTGTTTTAACAATGGTAGCAAATAGCGAAGAAATTTAGGATTTACTTCATTATCTACACTAATACTATAAGGATGAAAGATTTGATTTTTTGTTTGTTCGTTTGTTACGAATTAACTCAAAAAACTACTCGACCAATTTTGATAATTCTTTCACCATTTGAAAGTAACATCTTTACAGAGTCACATAGACTATATTAAAGGAAAGATTTGATTATTTGTTGCCTGTTGAAAGAAACCACCAATGAAATAAAATTGTACATGGGTGGAACCGCGGGGCACAATTTCGAATTTTATTATATACTAGCTTATGTCCGCAGCCTCGCCCGCGTGGTGTTCGAAAAAGTAGCTTATGTATTTTCCTGCTAGAATCGGTTCAGCCGCTATGATGTGAAAGAGCATCATACTTTATAATATAATAACTATTTCATCCGCTAAACTATCACACCTACCTTTTTTCTTTTTACTCTATTTCTTTTCTCTCTAACTTGGTTGCCTGGAAGAAATCGCTTTTGCGATAAGGCCGCCTATTTGTGCGTACTACATGTTGTTCTCTGTTTTTTTTTTTTTTTTGTCATCCTATTTGTTTTTGTAGATGTGTGTGTACAATAAAGGATTTAAATAAAAAAAAAAAAAAAAAAAAACTGAATTTTCGGGATAAAAAAAAGTAGCCCAATCGGTTCAGCCATTTGGCCGTGAAAGAACTGCAAACATCCAAACTTACAAACTTTCACATTTATAATATTAGTAAGATGGCCAAAAAGTACCAATTCTTGTCAGCTGTCAATTGTCAATTATGTTTCTATCGATTGTGAACCAAAACAAACACATACTTGGATACCAGCGGCTCCTGTGCTGTCACAAGCCTCAGCCCCACTTCAGGATACGTTTCGCCAGGTATGGTGACCACCGACTGTTCCCTGGACAACTCCACGCTGTCCAATCGCCGCGTGACCACTGCGGCGTTTGCCTTTATCGATTCCCTTGATGGCAAAAAAGGGATCTACTGCTTCGGATTTCGTTACCAAATTATCATTTAAAATACATATATAATACACGCTCAAGGACGGGAACGTCAAGAGTACTCGAATCCGACGAGCATGTATGAAAAGACTGATGAATGTGGACTAAGCGAAAGAGGTATGTAAGTCTAGAGAGAACTGGCGCTCTATACTCGGCGTGATGTTATATATAATTATATAATATATCCTCACGCCTTCCTATACGTGTCCCCGAAGGGGTAGGCAGAGGTGTACAGGTAATACCCACATACCCACTATCCGCAAGAGATATATATTATGTGCCAACGTGACAGATGCCGAGTCCGTCGCCGTTACTTAAGCACAACTATACATACGCATTTAAAATGCTTCTCAAACGTATGCAGGCAGGTTTCCTCTCAATGTTCTCCATCACCGTTACAATGTTATGTTGTTATATCTCTGCCTACCCCGTGAGCTAGGATGTATTAACTAGAGTATAAAAAAGACTTACCTAATTAACTCTTGAGCTTCAATCACAACCTTCGGCGACAACTTCTGTCCGTAAACCGACAAATTTAAATATAGCCCTTTATCAGTCACTTTCGAACCTATTGGGCACACAACACTATTTGGTAGCACTTTCCTAATAGCTGCGTTTAACAAATGAACTCCCGTATGATTGCTCATTACTCTAAGCCTCTTAGCGCCATCTATATTTAATATCACTCCACTATTAACTTTCACATATCTATTGTCACAGCTGTCCAAAGCAAAGTAACCCTTATGAAAAACGAAGTCGCGAATTTTGAACACACTGTCCACTGTTAAACTGACTGCGTCATTTAGTCGTATTACACCGCCATCGGCTATCTGCCCGCCTTCTTCGCAGTAGAAATTTGTATCTTGCACCACTAGGTAATAAGGTCTATTTTCGCACGGGTCTAACACGTCTACCCATTCGGCGTCTTCGTTTAATATAGCGATAAGTTTGGATTTGAGAGGATTAAATGTAATTTTATTATCTTTAATTGTGTAATCATATTTAAATTGATCGTTGGTCAATTTATATCCTAATTTATACAGGTTTTCTATACATTTATTGAATAAGTGTCCAGTTTTTGAAGCCTGCTCTTTCAGGACAGTCTTGTGCCTAGCTTTGTGTTGTGTCAGGAGATTGTCGAAGCCTTTCTTGTCTATTTGTAGACTATTTAAGGCCGCTATCCTTTGTATTAAGTCCTCTTGCAAGCCGTATGTGTCGTACAATTTGAATACCAATTCTCCAGGTATTAAAGTTGAATTCTGCTTGGCCATCGTCTGAAAACACAAATGCAGGTAGAAAAAAACATTAAATTTACATGTAATTATATGCAAAAGGAGCAATTCATAATTTTTTACTATTATATATTTTATTATTAAGCAAAGATAAAATGCTGCCCAAAGTCTTTAAAAATATCATTAATATAGTGAGTGTCCTAAATCGAACTCTAAATCGATGAGCAAAGGGTTCAAAATCCTATACCTGTTTAAATTCCTTGTACCCGGCTGCAAAGCCTGACATCTCGACATCCTCCATGGCCTCTATCTCCGGGTACTCTGAGGCCAAGTTCTTCCATTTCTTCGCCAGCTCAGCCTTCATACGCAAGTAAGATTGTTCTTCATGGTCTAAAATATTTTTAACTAGCTGTGAGCCGCTGTGTCTCCCGCGTATAATTTCATAATCTTTTCTAGCAATAAATATAGTCTATGTCACTCAGGGTGAATGTAGCTTTCCAATGGTGAAAGAATTTTTCAAATCGGTTCAGGGCATTTTAATATAGAAATAAAAAACCAAATCTTTCCTCTTTATAATATTAATATAGATGCAAGTTACGACATGGAGTTATTCAAGAGAAGTGTTAAAAGTATCTTGTAGGCAAAAGCGTCCATAGGCGGTAACCGCTTACCATCAGGCG
>JACCPG010004525.1:0-40192 GCA_016069955.1 Drepana arcuata | reverse complement strand
TGTATTTATAATGGATTCATAAAAAGACGATAAAGTGAAAATTAAACATACATACATGCATACATACATATCATCACGCCAAGTCCCTAACGGGGTAGGCAGAGAGTATAGAGCGCCAGTTCTCTCCAGACCTAGTTTTTGTTTGACCCCCGACTTCACATCAAGTCTGTAGCTGACATCTTTAAAACGACGGATGGATTTTTATCATTGGATAGAGTGTTTAAGTGAAAATTTGATTTGTATTGCAGTACCTAAAAATCCAGAGCCGTAACATGGATTTAGCGCCGATGAAACCTGGGGGCGCAACAAGTATAAATAACTGTATAACAATATAATAATAATAGTGTAATAAAATTCTGGATGCCACAAAACATATTTCGTGTCATTTATTTGAATAAAATCAACGTTCTATTTTTAGCCGTTTTGTACTAAGAAATCTTCGACAACTCGTAGTAAAAGATCATTACCTCTATACAAGCTGGATCACGCTCAGGGAGAAACCCACTACTAACTGCGTCCTTAACAAGGGATATTTTATTTCAAGTAATGTTCTATCATTGTCGCTGCAAAGACCATAAATTTCATACCAAAAGACTCATTACCGTGCTTAAAACTAGAATTAATTGAATATTAATTGAAATGAAATTAATTAATTTGATCTAGGTGGATAGTTGCCACGTCTTCCTCTACCTCTTCTTTCAGACTCATGCGCATTGAATATCTGTTTTGTCAACTTTTCCTATATGTGCAAGCCAACAAAACATATCTAGCCTTATCTTTACAATCAACGCCTATCCACCGTCCACTAAACTTCGTTACGGAGGAAAGCTACTCAACTGCATTCAATCTAATTTACATACATAGGTACGTAATCCAATTCTATAAATATTTTTTAAAATATATTTTTAAGCTTAAATCAACCATGTGCTTAGAGAACTAACATACTGCTACAATAAGCAATAGTTGTAATCAAGTACGGTCAATTTCTTCAAAACTGGACAGTGGCTGGTTTTAAGCGGATATTTCCAGTTTATATTTTATGTATTCATCGCGTTCATTTATCTCGTCAAACAGCGTGCATGTTTGCCTATCTAACATCAAATACACCGCCACATATAGGTATTCCAAAGATTCATTCCGACATTTCGTATAATCGATAAACGAGGATTTTTCTAAACTGTATATATAATATTAGACTTCGTTTAATGTCCGGAGAATAGTATATTAAGCTAAGCGGTACTGTATACATAAATATACAGCGACCACGGCTCTAATAGTATTATTACCTTACCTTAATCGAACCCACGGGACTACACTACCAATTAAATATAGTTGAAGTTAGCTGTACTGAAATTGAAAGTAAGAGCAGCCAATAAATATCTCTTCGCTTTCCAATCAAAATATTATATTTTTTACTCACGCGTAGATCTTTTAAATACTATCACATTTTAATGAACCACACAGATTCCGCATAGAATTTTTTAAGCGGCGCTTAAAGTGAATTTGATAAAAACATGAGCTAAATTTACCACAAAGTACCTACAAACATGTTACCAAAAAGCGCTATCACATAAAAACTCGATAAAAACCGCTCAAAACATCCGGATCATCATAATTGACAATTATATGGCTTTTTTATCACTGTTAGTGCATTAACGAGCCAACTTTGTGTCAATCAAGGTTGATCGGAACACATCAAACAAGCATTTGATTGGCCGCATACTTGTGCTAAACACTTCCCACTTAGGTATTTCACACGCCTATGTATTTAGTGACTATGGGAATAGTCTAGTAAACGTGTTTACAACCAAATTCCAAAGCGTGGAAACCAGTCAACTGAACCAGACAACTTTTGGTTGCCAAAAGTGCGAAAGAGATGGATTTATTGACGCCTTAGGCCTTAGTCATCTATAGCTATAAAATTCTTAAATTATTATTGCATGTCATAGTCCTGCCCCTCGACGTGTTAAAAATGGCAGTATTCCAGACTTACCAAATGGTAAGAAAAATCAATGGTCTCTTTGGTAAGCGCCCTGAATGATACTATCACTAGTCGTGGTTCCATTTAAGCTAAGTTTATTAATTATTCGGAGTACTTCGGTCTACTACGGCTCGCGTTTTTAATTCTGTTCTCATTTAGCATTAAATTTCTGAGACTTTTTCGAGATCTATCCTAATGAACGTAACGCCTGTACGAATAACACGTCCTCAAGAATTAAGCTTTTCCGATTGGTAGTTCAGATGGATGAACATGTCAAAACTAACAAACTCTTTAGCTTTTATTGTGGATTATACGCCAGGTTAATGTAAGACAGAAACATTTACCTAGACGAAAGGTATATTATTGTATGGAGAACCAATTTCAAAGTACCCAAAAGAGCTCAAACATTTTAGTTTCGTTTAGCTTGTAATCCAAGCAGACTGTGCCAAGCTCGCCATTTCCATCGTCTTACCGCAGCTGTATTATTACCTTAAGACCGCAAATAAACCCTGATTTGTTTGCTATTCGGAAATAACACTAAACTTTGAAGGCAAAGCTTGGAATTAGAACGTCATGTGAAATACGCGCGCTTGGATTATGCAGTGTCAAAAGCATTATGGTCCCGCTTCAAAGTTCCACGTTGGTTCCACGTATTTGTGTGATTCACAGTTAATAGCGAGGATAATAAATCAAAATACCATAATAGTAATAGGTAAAGAAAATAATATAAGAAATATAAGAAAATAAATAAATAATAATAAATAAATAATACTAATAATAGGTATAATTAATTATTTAATTACGATTGACGAAAAAAAAACTGTATAAGGCGAGTGTGAATGAAAGTGTTGGAAGGGGTAGACCTAGGCGGACGTTTCGAGACCAAATTAGGGACGTCTTGAAAAAAGGCTAGGTCAGGAGTACACTAAGCCGAAAAGCATGTATGAAGAGAATAATGAAAGTGGACGAAGCAAAACAAGTATGTAAGGATCGAATCAAGTGGAAAGAAGTGGTCTCTGCCTATCTCTACGGGAAAAAGGCGTGATTATATGTATGTATGTATGCGTAATTTATGTAATATAAAAAGATCCTATAACTATACTTTTAGTGATACATAATATATCCTCACGCCTTCTACAAGGGTCCCCGAAGGGGTAGGCAGAGGTGTATAGGTAATACCCACACACCCACTTTCCGCCAGAGGTATATTAGGTGCCAACGTGATAGAAGGCGAGTCCATCGCCGTTACTCAAGCACGACTATACATACGCCATTGAATTTCTTCTCAGACGTATGTAGGTTTCCTCTCGATGTTTTCCTTCACCGTAAAGCTCGTGGTGTGACTAATCACTGTACTTAAGATCAGAAAAACTCATTGGTACAGTCGGGATTCGAACTTGCGATCTTTATGTCCCAGGCAACTGCTCGAACCACTCGGCCACCACGGCTTTTTTTTGATACTTTTAGTGATACTTAAAAAAAAACTTTTTTTTTTAAGTATCACTAATTTGCTTTCATTCATTTCATTTCATTCATTCATTCATTTGCTTTCAATGAAATGGTTTAGTCTAACTCTATCTAACAGTTATTATTCTTCTTTAGTTTCCTTACGTATCTCATTCATTGAGGTCATTGCTTCTATTGAAAGACTTAATTAGTGTTCATTAGGTTTCGTGTTTATTGAACGAAATCAGATTTATGACTATTCTTCTCATTAGTGATTTGATCAACTGGTATTTTATTTGCAGATTAATGTAACCAAATTTATTCTAACTTTTTACGACTATGGCGATGTAAAATAATTGTTATTCAGTAGGTCGGCAGCGGAATGAAGTTGAAATTTTCATAATATAAATACGAAAATGAGTTTGTATGCAATGGTTATATTTATTTGAATGTCCATCAAGTACAGAATTATGCTTTATTTTATCCCATATCATCATAGTTATTGTTCTTCACAGGTTCAAGTATATTTGTATATTGTAGGGAAATTCTTGCATGACTAAAACTTCAAACCATATTGATTAATTCAGGATAAATTTTGAATTTACACCACGAGCTGCCCAATAAAAGAAAACGCTTAATTACGCCTGATAAGATATTCGAAGCCATATTTGTATAGTCGTGGTTGAAAAATGGCAATGAACTCGCCAATTTGTCAGATACACATTGGCACCTTAATGTATGTTCAGCGAAATGAGCGGTAATGAGCGGCGGTATTATAGCACACCTTTGCTTACCCTTCGTGACCTTTTTGGGAAGGCGTGAATTTAGATTTAATTTTAAAATAACTAGGATGCAATAAAACAGGAACAAGTGAACAAATCGCGAACGATGTTGTAAATACAAACACTTTTGAGATATTCCCACGATCCTACGTGTACACGGAGCCATATGGCGTCTAGCTAGATCTGTCTTAAGACCGCACGCTGTTATCGTCTCTAACACCGTCCATTAACGCCTATTATTGTTTGGCCTAACAGCTAGCGCGAATACATAAATGATGCGAGAAAAACCAATCTTAGCACATAAACATAGATGTGACGCATTTTACACTAGAGTCCAATAAATCTTGTTCAATGGTGTGACCTTTACGTTATCTTCCGTGGGGTCTGCGTAGTTTTAAGAACTTTGTCATTACTATGTCTTATCCTCATGACTACCTATATGTTCCCCGGAGGGGTTGGCAGAGGTGTGTTGTTACTTTCTAGCACCAAAATAGTTCTTATTTATACCTTAGGTACATATGACTTGCATATGCTTATAAAAATTATAAGCTAGTTATATAAACTTGGTATTAGAGAACTGTTTTGGAATTTCAACAGCATACAGATAGCACAGCTGGGAGGGAGAGGTATCGCGCACATTTCGTGGGATTATGTTTACGCGCAAATCTGACCTCGTTCTCATGAAATTTCCTCACGTTGTTTTCCTACACCTTAGCTCGTAATGTAAGTCTGGCGCTCTACTACCTCTGCCTACCCCGTGAGGGACGGCTTGTTTATGTTTACATATGCAAGATCATTAAGACTCATTAGAAAAGAACATCGGGACTATACCTCTTATATTGAGTTTGCATGTATATTTTAATTCGACCACGTTTCACAGAGATTACTTTCTTTTATCATAGGTACTTATATAATATATAGTATATACTGTTCTGTACGCGTGTGTGTATATTTCAATTGGTTACTGCATGGTTTAAAAACACAATTAGACCAGGTATGTGCGCTGCGATCGTGTAGAAACTTTTACTTTTTTTCCCCAACACAATGTCTTTATCATTTTTTTATCGAATGAGCCCAAATAATATTATTATATCGAACAGTATAAAGACAGCCGACTAAGTGGCGTCGATTCACGACTAGATATGTAAATATTTTGAAGTAAACCTACCAAACTAGCTGAAGATGTACAAATAAACAGAAGCTGAAGTTTTGCCAAAATCTGGAATAGATCTCAATAGCTGAATGATACTTTATATACTTATAGTACATTTAGGTTAGGTTGTAAGTAATTTAAAAGCTTAATATTATTGATCTATATCATCACTTTATGCTTCGCTTTGCGGCACAAAGTATACGTTGATATTAAGTGAAAACAATGATGAAAACACCCGCGCCACCATCAAAAGAAAAGTATCATTTGAATATACAAACGACAGACTAAAATGTGCGATCTGTAGTATTTACATATAAAATCAACCAAAACCTCTTTGCAAAAAGTTTCTAGTCCTAAAAGTTATACGCTCCAAATTCAAACCGACTAACACTTTTCGCAAGTTTAAAGAAGACTTCTTCTTCTGAGGAGATTGAAGGGAAGGACAAAAGCCATGTGGGCATGCATGATGTCTACCAAACTATAGCGCGTGCTGATTTTATAAAGCGACATCTTGTGTGATTTTTTTTATACTATAGTCTGACACTTAAACACCCCTGTTGCCCCTAAAAGATATAAAGTTCCTAGCAGGCAAAAGTGGTATATAGGAAACATATTCTGTGCTTGTACATCGTCTAGTTTTAGATCAGAATCTTTGATCTTCGTTTTTGGACCAGTTGCTTCCCGATTCGCGCGGTCCTCTGTCGTTGCAAAACATACTAAAATACACGTTTGAATATTGAGCTAATATTAGATGCTGTGCATACGAAGTGATGTCACTAACCATTTTACTTGCGTAAATGTATCACCACTTAGATTTCATTGTTATAGATGATGGTTTCGTGCAAAGCAAACGTTAGAATCTACACAGTTAAACATATGAACTTGTTCTTCAAATTAGTTTCACATATGTAAGACCATATATACCATCCGAGCCTTGTCCCTAACGGAGTAGACAGAGAGAATAGTGCGCCAGTTCTCTCTAGGCTTACAGACCTCTTTCGCTTTGTCCACATTCATCAGTCCCTTCATGTATGCATGCCGGTTTCGAGTACTCTTGACTTTTCTATCCTTGAGTGTCAGGTCGATTTGATCTAGGTTGGAACGTTTAGTTGGAGCGTATGCAAGAAGCATGAAAAGGCGGGGGAAGATCCTCTGCATCTTCTTGCACACACTTTCGCATTGTTTTGTCAACCTTTCTACACTGATCCTTTCTATGTGTTCAAACCAACATAACATGCCTTTCTTCATCTTTATGTTTGTAAAGACCCTCATTCACGCCAGTTTTTTTGGCGAATATTTGCTAATTTCGTTACGAATTTACTCGTATTTGCTATAAAATCGTTACGCTGCACATTTTCGAAGGGAACGCATCTGAACTGCATTCTCTGACATGGTTCCTATGACATCCCCAGGATTCGCTGCCGTATAATAAAGTGGGCACATGGTTGGACATTAGGATTAAAATCTTTTGGACACCTCTGCATTGTAGATGCGTTGGCAGGCCTCATGGGCCGAGAACGATTTACACATTATAAATTTTTTGCCTATCACGTATCAGACGATGCATTATTGACGCAATTAATTGAATTACAAACTGTTATAATATTTACCACTTTATAAGTGTATAATTAAATTTATACTATAATTTCTTTTCAATGTTACATAAGATTTATTTTACTTAAGAAAACAAATATTCCATTCCCGTGCAAATTTTTATCCAATTCCGTTAAGTATTTTTTTGCGTGAAAGAGGAAAAAGCATCTTTACGAACTTTCGCATTTATAATATTGGAAAGTATAATGGTAGGTAAAAAAACAGAAAATTCTTTATTTCATGATTTCAGTATAACTTATTTGGTACTACGTACCTACACCAACCGAAAATAGAACTAACACGTTCAATTTACATCCAATTTTTGCGATGCGTGTAAAGATGTTTGGTAATTAACATCGTTCCGAGATTTATATATTTTCTTTTTAACTTATGTTTCCGTGGGAACAGAATAATATTAATAGCTTTATTTAGGAAAACATAATTTTGTTCTGATTCAAATTGTGTGATTTGCCATTTTGATAATTGAAATAAATATTATATAATTGAGATAAATTTAAAATTGGGACTTTTATTGTATATTTGACGCGGCCATATTGTCTATAATTTAGCAGTTTCACAGATAAGCAAAATATGCAAATAAATTAACTTCCATATGTCTATTTTATATGTACACCGGCCAACCAGGGTCCAACAGTTCATTGACATTGTAATGGCTGAACAATAGTTTGATATGTACAGATTTATCTAAGATATTTTTAGTATAGTCTAAAATATGAATTAACATAAGAGATATTACGCTTCTAGTCTCTTTGCATGGGTATCTTTTCATAAATATATCGTTGTATAACTATAAAAATAATTAGTTGAAAATGAAATGAAATTCTCTTTTACGATCTAAACAAACTTTTAAACATTTTTTAAAAAGGAAACCGGGGAATTTGTTACGCCGTTTCGTCTCCTGAAAGGTTTTTTTTTCTTGGAAACGGTGGTAATTTTAGTTTTTTATCACGTTTTTAGTACGTAACGTTCAATAAAGTTTCCCTGTGTTCCTAATGTTGAATAAAAACATTTTTTTCATTTGATTTCATTTGAATTAACCACACATGCGACTCCTAACTATTCCTTTTTCTTCAACAACAACAATTTATTTTGCGATGTGAATTGTTTTTGTGGTCTCTATGATAATTTTTTTTTTATGCATCATGCCAAGCCCCTCACAAAGAAGGCAGGGGTTATGCACCGTTTCAGACATACGGACTTGTTTACTTTATTCACATTCTTTAATATCTTCATACACTCGTCTATCTGTGAGGAACTCGGTGTGATGACCCTAATCGGTAGTATTGCCACCTGGCCAAACTGGCTAAAGCAATTAATACTCAAGAACCATGTTGCTATCCCCTGCTTCGTTAGAGCTATATTACAAAGTAATATGAAGGTGAACGTGTTTTAGAAAATCATACGTGCTTAACAAGTAAAATTAACACGTAGACGAGTCTGCTAAATTAAGCCAGTTGTTTGTGAAACACAGGCTTCACTAACCATATTAAAAGTTGATGCGATTAAACGTTATTAGACGGTAGATGCAAACTGACGATAAACTCACTTTACCTACTCTGGGCAATTAATAAACCAATGATTTAAAAGAGGCAATGATTCGCGGATTGGAACAAAAAGCATGAACCGCTGCTTCGTACAACTTTAAGACTAGCTGTGGCTCGCGCTTTTGTCTGCGTAACAATTTAACGGTTTTAGAAACTATTGGTGTCCCTATCACGTTTTATTTTCACGGCAGGAAACTGTAAATCTCATTCTACATTGAACTAAATTTGTCAAAATTGCCTTAGTGTTACAGGCGTGACATCATAGCAGACAGAGAGACAGCTCTTCTTTTTGGTACGATTGTTCGTTTTTACGCTGTCACGTCTTAATTACTATATCTATCATCATAGAAAAAGAAAGAGGAAGAAAAAGAAAAGGACACATAGCATTCTGAGTCGGCAACGAGCAAAAACCAGGGGTTTTGCGCGATGCCGTCCATAGGCGGCGGTAACTGCTTACTATCGGGGTGTCCGTCTGCTTGTTTATCAATTTAGCGGTATAAAAAAAATCTTCTTAAACGAAAAATATATTACTAGTATCATAGCCGGTAACACAAGGAGCATCTATTTCAATAATACAACATGTTGATCCAGAATTACAGGAATGAGGCAGTCAAAGCTTATTTTTAATGTAAAAATAAAACTTTTGCATTCCTATATTTCTGGATATAGCATCAGCAATCCATCTTATGGACAAGACGAGGGTGGCAACTACATATTTTATCTATCCTTAAAAGGGATGGTATTGGACTGCGTGTACAATGCACCCTCTCCTATTACGGTAATGTGATGCCATACTATAAAACATCTTTCGTCTTTCCCGTAAACGCTTATATGGTGCCAACAACCTCTGTTATAACTCATGATCAGATCTTTAAAAAATTTAAAGCTTTGAATGTTATTTCGAATGCGATTCAATACATTAAACATATCAAAATCCATTCAATAAGTATACGTAGCTCCCTCAAAGGGAACGTGTAAAAATATAAAATTATTAATTTGTATATGACACGGGTCCTTCAGTCTTAACTATTTTGCGATTTTTATCTATTATCTTTGTATACTGTTTCAAAATACGCGGTGTCGCGTATTTTCAATGCATATCGTCTTTTGTTTTTGAAGAAATTCCTAGTAGAGTAGCGTTACTCTCTAATACTACTTACTAACTAAAGCAATAACTACACAATAATGACAATAAAATTACACACTAAGGATCACAAAAACACTATTTACGTACTCCGCTATTTTAATCCCGCACAGATATTATTAATATATTTGCAGAGATCATTAAAATGTATGATCAAGACCACAGAACATAAATACTAACTAGCTTTAGTAACTAATGGTTTTGTTTTATAATTTGTTCTTCATAGTGACGGTTTTAAGTGGAGTAAAGACTTCTTTTCTTTTTACAAAGCAGAGACCAAGTCAGGGCAGCTAGTGTTACATAATTTGATACTTTAGCCGCATTGTGTACAAATCGAGCTTCTACAAATATTCACCAAGGGTGAAACCCTACATGCCTCTGGAGGGTTGCAGGAGCGTTTAATATGTGTCTCGACGTCAGTTTGTCGCCAAATATTTGCCTTGGGATTTATCTGGCGCTGACATGTGTGATATTTTGATGTTTTCCTTACTCTGCAAATCCCTGCGGTCGTTTTGAACGTCCATCTTGGATTCTGCTAATGATCTGCAAAAATATCTCTACTTATTGTTTGGGTATGGCGCTGAGATATTATTTTACAGGATATTCAAAAATATCATAAATACCTACTAACGTAATACTTATCAAAAATATATACTTTCTGTAGATTTTATATTATCATTATCGTAAAAGCTACCAATCAATAATCAATCATAATTAGTCAGATATATTTTCTAGCTTCTTCCTAACAATATTTTATACTTTCAACCTTGAATTATCAATTCGTCAAAATACTTTCAAATATCTACATTTATCATGTATCTTCAGCTCATTCCGTTTTAATTCACAAAAAGAGTAGCAATTCAAGTGAGAAACAGTGCATTTAAGTTGGAAACAATAGGACAGAGGAATGGCATTCCGAGCGTCGACGTGCAGAGGCCACCTGGTGATCTAATTAAGCCTCAGTTTGGTCCTGCGATAAATTCCGCCACCTATCTCAATGTAATACCCTGTAAGGTAGGTATACTGCGGCAATATCGCGCTGTCTCAAGTTTACGACAACTGTCGGATTTAAAGACGCTTACAATGCTTTGGGAAGTGTCCAATATAAGCTGCTTTCGGCGCATAGGTCTTTCTACATTCAATAGAATTTGGAATTGGTATTTTCTATACAATATATGTGGCAAACTAACATACGGTAGGCTTTACGGGATCTTATGGCTCACAGCGCTACTCGAGAGCAGCCATTTGGCTGACATCTTCTGTTAAGGTTCTCCACAGTCTATCTATCTTCAGCTGCTCATTTAGCACTGCGAATATCACGTCGGTACCGAAGGCTAAGTCTATAATGCGAGCAACATCAACCTCTTCATCCCGAAATAGATATAATGTCACTAATAACTTGCTTAAGGGGTGCTAAAAAGACAGTTAAATAATCGTTGTGTCGGCATAAGCAAGAATAATGTCAAAACTAAATTTAAAATTTCTGAATATAATTTTATGCTAATAATGAAGTGCAAGTCAATGACTTGCACTTCAACTCGCCATTAAAGTAATGGCAGCCATACGACAACTAAATAAATGCTCTAAAGAAGGCAGCCGAAATAAGTCATCGGTAGGTACCTACATCCTCGCAAGTCTGATAAGCGTCTTAATATGGCCACACATATCTACCGATAGATCCCCTTCCTGCATTTCTATCGTCTTGCATTCTAATGAGACGGTTAATCGATATTACTAGAGGTATTATTCGATTGTATGTTCGGCTAGCGAGATAATATCTAAGTATTTTACACCCAAGAATGGCGCGTCAAGAGTACTTAAAACCGGCTAGAATAATACATTGCTCTTTGGACGGCCGTCTGGTCTAAACCGAATTTTAATATCGCGGGTTCGATTTCTGAGATATTTGTGTGATGAACACTAGTATTTGTACCTTAGTCTTGGGATGTCTTTATATTTATGTATCATCTATCTATTTAAGTATATATATCGTTGTTTAGTTACCATAACACAAGCTTTGCTCAATTTGGAGCAATGTCAATTTGTGTGGAATTGTCCCAGGTATTTATTAATTAAATGTGAAAGAATGAATTAACAATACATACGTATGATGTACGTATGTTTTTTTCATAGGTAAGACCATTGTGTAACAGACTTGCTGCATGATGCTCTCACTACAATGGCACAACGGGGAGGCTACTGGAATAGTATCTCCACCTTACAGGACATTTCAGACAAAGGATGAAAATAAAGTAGGCACCTAAATATAGGCATGCGTAGGTACATACGTGTAGGCAAATGTAACTAGTCATTTGTCAAGATTAGGAGGTACGTACGCAGCTAGAGTTGAGGCCAATGGTGTTGATAGTACGAGTAAGGCAATATTGTATATAATATAATATATCCACACGCCTTCCCACAAGGGCCCCCAGGGTAGGCAGAGGTGTATACCGTGGTGCATTAAGGTTCAGAAAAACTCATTGGTATAGTCGGGATTCGAACTTGCGATCTTTGTGTTGCAGGCAACTGCTCGAACCACTCGGCCACCAGGGCTTTATTGAAACACCGAAAATTTCGGCAGCATAAGAGATGAGTTCTCTTTCTTTTCTCTCTTTAAATCTCGGATTTATATGTAATATACTACATTTTGGACAATAATTATTCAATTTTCAGTCACCGTCTGAGGCGGTACTTCTTAAAAGATGGCGCTGCTTCTGACTGTAGTCTTCTAATACTGAGTACATCTTCCAGAAATTGTCATGGAATGGATTGCTCGCAGGTGGGTAGGTGGTCAGAAAGGACCATTGGCTATGCCGCTACTCTGTGGTATGGCTTCTGCCCATACCAAAGGTAAGGTAACCGCTTACTATAAAGCTGGTTATATTTTAATTGCACCTTTGAAATTAAAAACATGAACAAAAGCCGGAACTACTATGTAGCTAGGGCGTCGAGTTCGTCTTAAGTCTCCCCGCGCATCCAGTAAAGCCGGGAAAGGATGCGAGAATATTTCAGCAACTCTTCTGAAAACATGTCTCGTCCCAACTAACAGAACGCCATTGTATCTGCAATACAAGCAGTATTTTCGTTAAAAGCTTTGGAGGAAATTTTACGTACTTATCTCCGTAATATAAGATAGTTGCTGAGTAGATGTTATAAAACATATTTTCTTAATTTTAAAACATCTCTTCATTGTAGCCTCATCGGGGATTAAATTGTAATAATAATATATCCTCGCGCCTTCTCACAAGGGTCCTCGAAGGGGTAGGCAGAGGTGTATAGGTAATACCCACACACCCACTTTCCGCCAGAGGTATATTAGGTGCCAACGTGACAGATGGCGAGTCCATCGCCGTTACTCAAGCACGACTATACATACGCCTTTAAATTTCTTCTCAGACGTATGCAGGTTCCCTCTCTATGTTTTCCTTCACCGTAAAGCTCGTGGTGTGACTAATCACTGTACTTAAGTTCAGAAAAAACTCATTTGTACAGTAGGGATTCGAACTTGCGACCTTTGCGTCGCAGGTAACTGCTCGAACCACTCGGCCACCACGGCCATATTTAACGTCCGCATTGATGGGTAGCTAGTGTACACTATTCTCAGTAGTTTTAATTAATCTCAATTAGTTTGTAAGTATCGCCAGATCCGAAACACGATTTTACAAAAAAACCGGACCGCAAATAGCATTTCATAAATCTCACACATAATGTTTAAATTTACAAAATAAGTCAGTATAAAATCATAGTACCTACAACAAAATGCAAATTAATTAATATAAGCGCCACTAAAGAATGCAAAATGAAATGAGACACAACAAAACAACAATATGTTACGTCGATACAGCAATATTCATGCTTTATTTTTCGTTTTAAATTAAATTATTAGGAACACAAGGCTGGAGAATAAAGATGAGACCATTATCATTAATTAAAATACGAATGCGATATTTATTCTTGTCTTCAGTTTCTACTTGAATGCATATAATACTGAGTTTGTGATATATTGAAATTACATACTCCATCTTGTCAGAACTAGAACGTGGACCTGCTCTAAAGACCTCTAATATGGCTTGTAATTAATAGATGTATCCATAGATAACCAAATACCAATTTAATATAACAATAAAACCCTATTTGATGTGTGACAAACTCGTTTTGTTAATTTGTTTTCGGGCAATAAATATTCAAATACTAATACTATGATTTTATTACCGTATTCGTGTTTTGTTTTCGTACACAACACCACGGTTCAAGTCGTTCTAGGAATAGTTTCCAAAAAAACTTACAAGGAGGAAATATTTCAGTTCTGTCTAAGAAATTTTCCGATTAAAAAGTTTGTGTATAATGTAAAGTCACTTATTCATCCCCATACCTCGGAACCACAAAGGTATCGTACTGCGCGGTTCCAAAAGAGTTTCCTTCCGCGAACGCTCAGGCTGTGGAATGAGCTCCTCGTTGAGGTTTTCCTAGAAAGTACAACATGGAGTTCCCCAAGAAGGGTGTGAAAAGATTCCTATAGGGTCGCGTGAGCGATACTCTACATCAGGCAGACCACATGCTTGATTGCCACCCGTAAGGTAGAAAAAAATAGAATAAAATATTCGGTAATACTGTTCAGTAAGAGTGTTCGGTTAAAATATACACAGATTAATGGTGAGTGTAGGACTACCAGTAAGTCGTTCGAGTACCGAGGAAAGTTCTTAACTTATATTAAGTTCTACAATTATTCATTCTTAACTTATATTAAGCAATTCTGAAAACTTTTGCAGGCAAAGGCATCTCTATCTTCAATAGTACAGTTGGTTCATTCAATCCTCAACCGATAAGGTAATTGGCGTTATAAGACTTAAAAATTAAGGCGGAAACGCGTAGGTGACATATATTTTCCATTACGGACGACCGATTTGAATGGATCGTTTGTAAGACAAGTTATACTACTGAATCTGTCGTGGGCTACTCTGAAATGTTAACTAAATTGACTGTACTTTGCCCTTTTACGAATATGTTAGTTTTTCTTCTTACTCTTAGTCCTACTTATATTGAGTTTGTTCTCAATCGCGACAATACGGCTGAAATAAATAGATTGCATTTAGCTTATTAGAACAATTTAGATTAATAGCTGGATTAACGTATAGGATATGTTTAATTCCAGAAAAAAATACACAACCCGTGTTTTATTGTAGACAAATTAGTGTTTCAAAACTTCACAAAGAAAGGCGGTTAATAGAGGAAAGACCAGTTAGTCCCTACTAACGACAAAGTGATCATTGTATTATTGGCTCCGTCAGGCTGATTGCCTGTGAAAAATAGAAGGTAATAACGCATTACGCTACAGGAGCCGGGAGCCTAAAAATGAGAAATTTTCCCACGATATGTAAATATACTTGTTCACCCGGATACTAAGTATTGAGGATCTCAAGCTAATGGCTTAGATAACCTCTGTAACTCCGTACAGTTGAGATCAAATCAATCTTATAAGAATTTACAAGTGAACGTGCTCTAGCGTTCCTTTAAGTTAAGCTCATGGAACGGAAGGAAAGTAAATAAACATTAATTGGAATCCGTCGAGGATCGCGATGCGAAGATAAGAAAAGTCGATTCGTGGAAAATTTTATTTTTAATTAATGGTTCTTTTGCATTCGCACGGATTTGGCACAGAAGTTGATTACCTATAGGCTGGATTAAGACATAGGATTAAATTTTATAAAATAAAAACTTACCAATGAAATCAACATTAGCATATTGTACAATAAGAGACTGTTTAATGCTGATGACACGGAAGCGGTCTTCATTTAAGCCTTTAAAGAATAGGTGCGCTCTTTGACTACCTACGGTTATACTAGCGTTTATACATCACTTATAAGCAATTTTCTCGTATCTAGCATCCAATGTTTACCTTACAATTCAGTTCCTAATAAAACACAAGAACAAAATCAACGTGATCAGTAAGTGTATTGGCTACACGAGATGAGGATGGCAGGCGGAGTTATGTTAATACAAGGAACCAACGGACCTAGTTGGTTGTCATTAGTTATTCACGAACATTACACGACCGTACCTGGCGGATGCTGCCTTCATACCATATCGGTCACCCTTGCCAGGCTATGTACAGTTCACAAAAACATTCAAGTTTTTGCCAAGTATGGTAAGAATAGCTGAAACACAGGAACAACCGATACCTACTAGGTGATGACGTAGTAGTCCATACATAATATGGTGATATTAATCGCTAATAGAGAAGTAGTTTTTGGGACTTGAGACTCGAGACCGTCACTATTGAATTATAGATTCTTAAATCTCCAAATATTTAATATCAAAAATTTCTTTCAAATTTAGAGTAAGAAATAAATTCATGACTTGGACATAAGGCTTTCAGATAATGGATCTGAAAGCCTGTGAATTTTTATTTAATTTTTTTTTTAAATTGTCTAATAACATTAGTTAAACGCAGGCAACTCACATCTTTAGCTATAAGATCCGCTGTCATATAATTTATACATTCATAAACATAACGAAATATACTCGTACGCTTAGCACATTTTTATTTAGGGCAAAACTCGTTACTGTGATAATGCATCAAGTTGCAACAGAGTAAGCATTTAATTGCATATACCTATAATTAACGTAGATTGAACTGGTTTCTTACAATTCTTAACGCCTAGACTAGTTTTGTCATGTTTTTAACCCACGGCTCTAAAAAGTTAGTTTCGAAAAAAGGCTTTTAGTATATTTTAAATGCGTATTTAAGTTCAGTAGGATTTATAAAGAACACTTTCTACGTCAGATAAACGTTTACTTACAGAAACGTCGAATTTTACTGTCCAGCCAGTTGCTTTACCCATTTTTTTTAAGTACCTACCGTACCTACTTTAAAAAAATGGGTCTATGGCGCCAACACTTCTGGCAATAGTTTCAAAGACTATTGTTCTAAACAATTGCAAGTGTGAATTGTACAGGTATTTGAATGAATAGGTGAAGATATGGATCATTCATAACTCGAAGGCTTCTTTTGTTAAGTTCATAAAAAGGGGTGAGCGCCCTCGGCAATGTCGACAATCGGCGATTCAACTCAAGTAGGTAACTTGATAAAGATTTATGAATAACAGCGTCGGTTTAGTTTTCGTTAAAATTGAATAAGATTAGAGCCGTGGTGGCCGAGTGGTTCGAACAGTTGCCTGCGACGCAAAGGTCGCAAGTTCGAATCCCGACTGTACCAATGAGTTTATCTGAACTTAAGTACAGTGATTAGTCACACCATGAGCTTTACGGTGAAGGAAAACATCAAGGGGAAACCTGCATACGTCTGAGAAGAAATTCAAAGGCGTATGTATAGTCGTGCTTGAATAACGGCGATGGACTCGCCATCTGTCACGTTGGCACCTAATATACCTCTGGCGGAAAGTGGGTACACCTCTGCCTACCCCTTCGGGGACCCCTGTGGGAAGGCGTGAGGATATATTATATATTATTATTTATTAAAATTTAATTATCATACTTAATATGGCATATTTAAGGCATACAATTAGATGTCTGAAACTGCCTCGCTACGCTAGTTTATATCCTCAACAAAAGTACACGATCACAGCCCTTGATGACCAATTAACCCACCAGGACCTAATGATGATTAAATTTATTCTGATTAAAAATACTTTACATAAAAACGAACATCGGTATGGTTATTAATTTAAATAATAACCTACAATCGAAAACACAATAACTTATATTCGTAACATTCAATCTGAATTTCATTTCCATTCCCCGCTTTTGAATGAAACATCAGCAAACAAATAAGCAACAATTACTCTCACAGAGTATTCACAGCCAAATTCAAATATTTGGAGGCAGGGATTTATTTTTGCAATACTTTCGTGGAAACAAATACGTAAATATACTTTGACAAAATATATGTAAAGGAAAATATGTGCTAATTCCTCTTTGGAGTTGTACAGATGTAGTAACAGATGTAGATGATTAAAAGAGAATTGTATTTTATAACTTTAATTGTTATTTTTTCGTTTTTACAGCTAAATATTTTTATTTATGTTTGTTTAGTTTACTTGTATATATGGATTTAATGTAAAATAAAAATAAACATCGTTTTTACAGAGAAACATAATTGTTTCAATAAAATTAATTTAATATAAGAAGATAGACACAAATTGTCTTATAAAACGACAATTAAAGTTATAAAATACAATTCTCTTTTAAATAATATTAAATCTCTTAAATAAAATATTCCTATGGTCTGTCAACAACCCTCAGAATACAGAAAGTTCTGTATTCTGAGCAACAACCTTGACAGCCAATATTTTTTATAAAGCCGTTATGGCCTACATCTGTTAAACTCCAAAGAGGAATTAGCACATATTTTCCTTAACATATATATACGTTACTTAACTGCTACTACAGTACGAAATAATGGTTAGGACCATTATTTCATACGGTAACAAAACACATGACTAAATTATTTTAATGACAAGTCCCTAGGGTAGTAGCTTAGAGGAAAGCGCCAGTTCTCTCTAGAGCGCATATTCTCATTCCCTTCATCTACGTTCATCAATCTCTTCGCGTTATGAACTCTTAATATTTCCGTTCTTGAGTGTCCGATCAAATGACAAAGATATGTTATGTGATATCCAAGATATCCAAGTTTCACCTTCAAACTCAGGATAATTTCCCCGAAAGCCCGGTTGTGTACCAACTCAAGTCGTCACAATCTTCACGAAGAAAGGAATCGTCGAGAGGAAGCCTGCAGACGTTTGAGACGTTGTTATATGGTTATATTATTTGTTATATGGTTATATAGTTTGTTATATGGTTATACAGTTTGTTATATGGTTATATAGTTTGTTATATGGTTAAACAGTTTGTTATATGGTTATATAGTTTGTTATATCGTTAAGGTTTGTAGTTAAGTTATATTGTTATTAGTTATATATGTAGTTAACCAGCTGTGTCCCGCGGTTCCACACACGTATAATTAAATTTGCTTTCACAGGTACATAATTTTTGCTCGAATAAAACAGCTAATAATGTCCTTACCAAATTTCAACCAATTCCGTAATTACGTGAAAGAGGAACGAACATCTTCACAAAGCTTCATATTTATTTAAGACTTAGATATTTAGGTATTCTTTTAACATATTTATATATAGCTTAGAATAAGAATATTAAATAAACTTATAAGACACTATTAATTGTCAATTTATCACTTTTAAAATATAGAATGAAGTTTTAAAACCCTAATATACATACTTGTTCTCTATAATACCTAACGCTAATTTATTTTTAAGGAAACGTATATTGAATACTCCGTGAATCTGGTGATTTAGGTACTCAGCGCTTTGAACAGTAAAGGCCCGTCTAATTTAGAATATGATCTTTATTGTAAACTAGTTGTCCCGCCCAGCTTCGCTTGGGTGAAAAAATAAAGGCTACGGTCCCAGTGGCGCCACCTATCGGGTCCAATTTTGAATCTAAACCATTCTCGAATCCAGCTGAAGGACTATAAATGCTATAAATATAAATAAATCCTATAAAGGACATAGATACATAGATAACCATTGATTAACCATATATAGATATACTAGCTGTCCCGCCCAGCTTCACCCGGGTGTTAAAGTAAAAAAAAAAATAGTTTCTTAAAATCCGTTCTTAGCTGACCTCTACACCGCGTAAGGAATACTCCTACCAAATTTCAAGTCAATTGGTCTTATGGTTCCTGAGATTTCGTGATGAGTGAGTTCACAAATGGGATCTCCTTTATATATAGATTTAATTTAACCCTGTGCAATGGGATATAATGTGACTGGACATAAAGTGTTAAATGATGAACATTATCGTTAAGTATAATGATGCATTTTACGAGCAATATCTGTACGCATCAATTTACACCAATGAATACGCCATTTACACGTACGATTGGCATTGATACAAAATCATATAGGTATAAGAAACTTCAAGAATTATTTGAAATCTCGCAAACAGAAATAATAATCAACTTAAAATCCTGAGCAGGTTTTAAATTGTTAAATTTGAATGCAGGAATAGTTTTTTTTGTCTATTGGATTGTTTGATTTATCTTAAACATTTTATACACAAATATTCACCTCCGCTGGAATAGTTCCCCAGATCGCAAGCTTTGCATGAGCTTTGATCACGATTTAATTGTAATACGGCAAGGTTTAAGGAACTGCCTATATATTTACATGTATGTACTTACCTACCACTTTAGGCCTATATATTTGCTTTGAATTGTTCACTTAAATGATGTCGCTTTGTTATAATTCAGTACGATTGAGCGAGCACGTTTACCATTACAAACAGCGCACAACAGACATGAGTTTGACCCGTTGCAATTGACTGCTACACCATAAAGTTCAGTGGAGAACTTTTACTGCGTCTGCAATGCCAACTGCCAACTTTTATATGCTTCGTAAATAGACGCGCGTCGAGTGGTTCATGATGGCACATGAATTATTCCTAAACATACGTCGTCGTCGCGACTCAGTTAAAATCGACAGTTTATAGCCTCCCCAGTTGACTGTAACAGCACTGTACAACTTTTATGATACCAAACATTTAGCGTCCATATAGGTATGTATGTGATCTAAACCACGCTGGTATAAATTTGTAAGTAAGTCATTATTTAAACACACGACAAGCACATGCATTACATATTGATATAGATATTGGAAGATGTTATTTAGGACTCCGTTCGAAGGGAATAACGGAACACTTAGTACCAGATTACTTGAGTCTGTATGTCCGACTGTCACTGCGCCTTTGACTAAAAATTTTCGTTAAAAGTAATACACAGCTAATTACCTAATCGATGCCAAATCATATTGGACATATTTGATCTGGTTGCTTTATAAAACTTAAAATTGCGATTCACATTTAACTAACAAAAACCCATAAAAGACAACGTCAGCTTGAAGACATAAATGCTAAATTACAATGCAAAATACTGGAGTGATAACAGCTATGTAGATTCCACACGTCACTCTAATCAGATTCTGAAATCTAGGTCGTGGTAGGACTGCACGCTGACGTAATAACGTCACTGCATATTATACAGATAAAACTGCAAAATTTATTGTGCATACATTTTGCAGTTGGTCTAAGCTTTTTGACTAAAGCTGGGTAGTAGACTCGCTACAACTAGACACTAGGTAAGGTAGTATGGAAGTTCATACAAATAGAACGAAGAGTTACTTGAACGAAATGTATATATGACCGGCTATTTGAAATGATAAAAATTCAAAAGCTAAGTTATTTGTTTAATAGCTGACGGTATTTCTCCTCAACTTTATTATGTCAATTGGAAAAATCTAGACAATAATTATATCTGAGGCAGCAGTAGGTAATCAAAGTTGCCAGGCCACGTAAATTTAAACAATAAGATAAGAAAGTGAGACATTGGAATCTTTGCTGTACATTTGTATGGGTTCAATCCCCGCACCAAACATTGTTTAGTACAATAATTCTGGGTGTAACTAGGCTCTGCCAGGACGAACGAAGGAACGTGGTAATAAAATATGCTTTACATTGCACTTAATTAACGAAAGGACACTCCAATTGCTGCACCTACACACCCAAACACAGAACAATCCCGAATTGACCCACCGACCATGACAGACAATCTAAATATACAAAGTGGGTAAGATTGAGCATACATTTAATGTAGACTAGCGACGCCCCACGGTTTCCTCGCGTGTAGTTTGATTTCAGAGCAATTCTTTTTTTTTAATAACATATGTATTTTACATTCATCTAAGAATATATATCTGTGGCAAATTTCGTCCAGTATTTTTTAGTAAGTGAACAACAAATATTTTCCCAAACTGTCGTATTTCTAATAATAGTAGGATGGTAGGATAGTGTGATGGGTATCGTGGTGGGTCGTTGTACTAGGGCATCGGAGTGTGCGGCAGTGGACCGTGTCAGCTCCATTGTCATTCAATCGCGTTTGGGCCATTGTGGGCTTTGTCGGTCCCCAGAATTCGACACGGGGTTGCCGCACGTAAATATGGCTGGAATGTCAGGTCGGCGCGGGTCACACACTAACGATGCGAGCCATGGTAACGATGGCATTTGATTTGCCAACGCTTGTCATAATTAATTATAAAGATATATTTAGCAAAAGCACTCTCCCACGTTAAATACAATTTTATCTGAAAACCGAACCACTGTTTATTATTTAGGACAATACTAGGATTTACGATGAAGAAAAACATCGTGATACCCGCGTTCGTTTGAGCAGAAATTTTAAGACGTACGGTTGTCTTACTTATATACAGTAGATAGGTAGAGGGACTGAAGATAATAATAAATTAAAGAATAGTTATCATAGATTATGCATTCATTCAAATACCATATCACGACGAAGTTAAGAAGAGAGAAGTTAACACTTCATATCTGATCTAATTATTTAGGTAGGTTTTGGAACCATAACAAAGAATCATGATAAAATACGTGTTGGTCGGGTGGTTTGTACGTACGTTCTACAGTGTTAACAAGCGGGCTTAATCCCTGATTTGTTCCAATTAGTCTTTCTTCCAGAATTAATTACTCTCAGCACAGAGGTTGAAGGAAAACTTCGTCAAGTCTGCATACGTCCGAGAATAGCTTCGTAGGTTTATGTAAAGTCTGGTTTGACGTGTGAATATATAGTTCTTTTTGAATTTACCTAAATCATTATACTTAACGAAATTATTATACTTAATAGATTTACAATAGCCTTTAAAAAGGAGCTATGACGCAAGGAAATTAAGTCAGCAAGAAAACTGCTTTCTACTTTTAACTCCAATACGTCGTAGTTAAATTCACACGGAAACTGCCAGTATACAGTTTGCCTCACACCAATCTGGCAATATTCCAGTTGGAAATTGGGATCGGCAAAGCAAAAGGTAACTCATAACTATACAGTTACTGAAACAATCGACAGGATACATCAAACCGTTAATGAAAAATGTGTTAGAATTTTTCTTCAGCGAAGTAAGGCTGTAGATAAATTTATAACTTCTCAATGCGTCTTGATGATGGAGACAGACCTAATACATGAACATATCAATTTTAAATATAAATGGCTTAATAACAATGGCGCAAAAAACTTTCAAAAAAAAAAAACTTATCCACAGTTCTAACATGGTTTGCAACTGGGCAAAATACATTTTAGTCCTCGGGATAAATATTATTATACTTTTTACAAACAAATTGCCGCAATGCAGAAATACGCAAATAATATTTCTAAAACTTTTTTAACTTTTCATGAGTTGTTAGTCATATTAAATTCCAGTTCTCTGCAATGGTTTCAATAATTACAAACTATTGTTTATGTACTAGACTATCTATTATATAGGTGAACTTTTCTTTGTCAATAAGCCCCGTATCCAACCAATTAATTTCTGCTCTCGCTCAATTCATCCATGTATAAAATAAAACAATTTAGTATGATATTATAAAAATATACCTACTTTACACAGGGACTCGTTTAAACATAAACTTAAAAGTAAAATTTCCGATACAAACTTGTGAAAAAAAAATGATTTTAGGTAAATACACTTGAGTAAAAATTTAAGTAGTAGCAAGAAATGATGCTAGACTTTTTTTGGCAGATTGCAATGCAACTGTAATCAGTCATATACCTAGCGATTGTGTTGAGACTAGAAGGTACAGAATAAAGTAAAAAGTCTAGCAAGCACAGATCTCTCAATAATAGACCAAGCTGTACCCATTAGTTATTCCACAAAAATGTTATGAGAGGTATATAAAAAAATGGTTAAGCATTATTTAAATAATTGATTGATTAACGGCGAGGGAAAAAGGCGTCAAAAAAGTTATTTCATTAATAGCCTTTCAATTCATAGCGATGTATCTTTAATTCAGACCGTTGCTGAAAATATGTTAACTATAAACATACTAACTTTATACTTATACGTATATCAAGAAAACTTATATACATATAACGTAATTTTTTATTAGTGGTGGCCGTTTTTTGAACTATTAATCATAACGCACTTACGGTGAAAGAAAATATCATCAGGAAACCTGTATGATGCGCATCAAAGATTATTTGAAGACGGCATACTTATTATAAAGGCAAACATCATGTTTACCTTTATGCCTTTTTGCCTCTGTCACGTATATACAAATACTAGCTTATGCCCGCGGCTTCGCCAGCGTGCAGTTCGAAAAAGTAGCTTTGAATTTTTTCCTGCTAGAATCGGTTCAGCCGCTATGCCGTAAAAGAGCATCATACATTATAATATGCCTATGTCCTATTCCTAGGTATAAGCTATCACCATTTCAACTTTCAGCCAAATCGGTTCAGCCGTTTGGCCGTGAAAGAACAGCAAACATCCAAACTTACAAACTTTCACATTTATAATATTAGTAAGATATAAATATATGATTGCCTTATCTCTCTCCTACTCTTTGGTGACCCTTGTGGCATGTTCAAGTCAAAGAAAAATACAAATTATAAACCTATAAATTGATCAATGTCGTGTAAAAGCGGACGTACCTACTTTAACCTGTAATTACATACATACATACATTTCATCACGCCAAGTCCCTAACGGGGTAGGCAGAGAGTATATAACCTGTAACCTGTAATTAAAATCATGAAATAAGAAAAATATATCCTCGCGCCTTCCCAAGTGGCCAAGGGTAGGTAGAGGTGTAGAACCTACCCACAAACTCACTTTCTGCCAGAGATATATTTTAGGTGCCAACGAGACAGATGATGACAGATTTGAGACATAGAACTTTTAAATATGCATCATTTATATAGAAAAAAATCAACTACCTTTACATTTTAAAAGTGAGCAAACTTATTGAGAAAACATGGTGAGGAGTAACTACCCTCCATATACGAATATTATTAAATATCATCCTTAAATAAGCATCACTTAAACTACAGATAAGTAATAAGTTTAAAATACTAACCGTTAACAAAGCTGCAACAGGATTTGCCCCTCGGATGCACTCGATGCCGCTTTCCACAAAATTGAAGACACGATTATTCGTATCAAGGTTGAATGAAGCACTAAAAGAACAAACAAAGTTTTGTTCAAGCCACTAATCTACTCATTACACAAAGGAATATTTTAGGTTCAATTAACGTAAGTTTAATAAAATGTATAAGATATTATGTTTACGTAAAGTTTTTGACGTTGAGTCAAGGTTTTCAACACACGAAACGCGGTCGACCCGAGCACGAGCCGACTCGAGACTACTATCCCGCGCTCGTTGTTCGTCGTTCTGCCGCGGAGCTTTACTTGTGCCCGTCCCTCTCCCGCGCTCGCTCACCTGCTAGCGAAAAAAAAAAGAAGCCTCACATTTCGCCGAAACGTGAAGCAAAGCAAACATTTTATTCACAGACAGACAGGTACCCGGCTACTTCACTGCGATCGCCGTCCTTCAATCTAGCGCCTCACATCAAGCTAGGAGATTTAAACACCAAATATTTAGGTAATTTCGCCCGAAGGCGCCCAAATAAGCGTTCTCACGCTGCAGTCTATAATTTTGTGAGATTATCTTTCATTCTGTAAATCGTAAATAGTGTATCGCGTTCAGGGAAACAATCCATCGCTTGAGATACTTAGCGCGCACTTGGTAATGAGAGGGATAAACAAACAGAGTATTTTAGCGGCCGTCGTGTAATCAACGATACAAACTGACCTATCGCTTCCCAGTATTCAATTCAATTACTCGTTGTTTCCCGGCTTATCTTGTTTTAAGAACATCCTAGGTCAATATTTGTGGGTATAGCCGACCCGCACGGTACATTGTTTGCTCGCCTACCTTTAAAGATAAACAGCATTTCCACTGATACTGATATGTACACATTGTCTACTTTCATTCGTGATACGCAAATTAATTCGTTCAACGATGGTAGCTAACTCGAACAATTAAACAATTTAGGTCGGCCGTTATTCAGCAAATACACAAACTGGCGCCAGCAAAACTTTACGAGATCCTAATTCTGCTCAAGCAACAACTGCTGTAATGCTTCGCAATGCGGAGTTAAAATAATTGCGGTTACTACTCTGGGGTGTTTGCATGACGTCCTGTTTAATGACATAGGAATCCGATGCCAAAAAACAATCACTTGCCTTCTCTTATATTATCATTGCAAGTAGACTTGAGTCTTCTAGGTCTCGGGTGTGACTGTGAATTTACAAAATTATGTTTTAAGCTGCAATTTATTGTGAATTTTTAGCACCTATTGGATTATAAGTCGTCAAAGTATGGATTACGCGATGTTCTGAGTACATAACACGGCAAAGCACTCAGAAAGTCAGCACCCCAAGGCTTAAAATAGAGTCCGAACATCCACAAACTGCTCTCAACTTTTAAATCCTATTACAGGAGCTGCGCGGTACCTATTCATAGCCTTAACCAATATTTCAATGTCGGTCCTTCGCTTGAGTGCTCGCGGTGCGGAACAAAAGTTTTTCCTTGAATAATTAAGTACTACGGAATTGAAGGTGACTCAATGATTCGCAGGAAAGCTGAAACGTTACACTAACGTGATAAGATTACTGCGCACCTATGTGGTTGCCGCGCTATGGTGCATTGTTTGGGGCTACGTGCCACAACAGGCGTATAACGCCCATTTATTTCGCACCTACCAGTAGTGCTACACCGCAAAACATAACCAAGATGAATTTGTGAAATTCACAAGAACAATAAGGACTAGCTCTCATAATAAATAAAACTTGAGCTTAAACGTTTTATTTCAAGTATTTCCACAAGAATCTTCGAGTGGGTAGAAGTTGAAGCCCTTTTATCTCAGGAGATAGTTTAGGTGTCAACGTGACAGCTGGTACGTCACAGTTTCCTAAGCTCGTCTTTGATTTTATTCTCAAACGTTTACTGATTATCTCGATGGTGTTCGCGCGCCGTAAAACACGTAGTGTGATAAATATAGTTGAGTTCAGATAAACTTATTGGTGCAGACCAGTGGGGCTTAAACCTTCATTAAAATTTTTGCAGGTGACTGTTTAAATCACGGTACCTAGCATACATTATGATTTTTATACAGAAGTTGGATCTTTGTTAAACTAAACAAAATATATTGAAGCTTTACATATTTTTTGGATTCTACTTAATAAATACCGTCTTATACGCATATAAATAATATGGATTAAACCAAACATAAATCCAGCTAGCACGACACACAAAATGTATTTTAAATCCGGGCTATAAATACGACTCGCAGTTTCCGCACACACAAAGTTGAAGCAAAAAGATCAAAACCATGGCAGCGCCAGTTAGTACCTACCGATATTTGTATGAAAAGGCTACCGGCCTCGAGCTGGTTCTTGCAAGTTCTTAACAATCCCGTATCTTGCTGAAATGTATTTCCGGGATGAAAATATTAGGTGAATACTATCTAAAAATATTTTATATCTATAGTTCTTTTAATATTATTTCCAAATGGAGGGCCTTACCACTAGGATGCCTGATGCATTAGGCAGACGTGTGGTCATTTAGAGATAAAGTAATCGCATCCTCCATCAAATCCTGCTCCGTAGTTTGTGTGTTAAAGAAGAACAGTTAGATAAATAAAATAAATAAAGTTGAATATAAATAGATTTAGTTACAATTAGTTAAAAATAGAGACTATCTACGAACAAACATTTATAATGTTCAATGAATATGGCTCCAAAAGACAGTATTACCAATAAAAGATAATTGTGAGTACCTACTAAGACGGTTATACCCGGAACGGTGCCGGGTTTTATCTCTGACTAATGGATTTCGGAATAATCCCTGGAATTTCATCATCTTTGTAAGCACTCTTTACAATCGGGGGTAAATTTACAACGTACAATTCAGAAATATCATCACGCCGACTCCCTCACGGGGTAGGCAAAAGAAACATTCATTGCAACTCTTTCTGTTGTAGCGCCTAGCCGAGCCTGCAAAATGTTTGGTTCACTTAACGACGTCACCAACAAACGTTCCATCGATCTATTTGTATAAAATTATACAGAATTGAATGCTAAGAGGTGGTATTTGACATTCGAAATGTTTGTCCTAATATTATATTTTTAAAGTTTGTGTCTCGAACGAGCGATTTAATTAAAAGGTTCTCCGTCGAGAAATATGTACCTAATATTAAAATCACTAATAACACACTACAAGACCTACATAGGCGGAGCCTAAATTAGTTCTTGACAACATATTTATGCAGCTGCTAAGCAATAAACTAAGGTACATCGAGAGGAAACCTGCATACGTCTGAGAAGCAATTCAAAGGCTATAGTTGTGCTTGAGTAACGGCGATGGACTCGCCATCTATTACGTTGGCACCTAAAATATATCTCTGGAGGATAGTGGGTGTTTGGGTATTACCTATATACTTCGGGGACCCTTGTGGAAAGGCGTGAGGATACATTTTACACGAAGATCAGTTACAGATTAGTCGACCTTTGGGGGTTTTTTTGCCCGATACCTAGCCCGCCACTAGTGTTAGTGAAGCCGTGGCAGGTGGCCAAATAATAATTGCTCGCTTGCCTGACTCAAATTACAAAATAGACGCTTTGCTATACATTTGCCTCCTTGGTCTCAATTTTGACAACTGCAGTCATTCAGAATTCAGTGAACGTTTGAGTGAAATTTTAAATCCTTGTCAACATTTGTCATACGCATTTATAATGATTGATATTTTGTAGGGTATTTTGTTGTTTATCATTTTATTTTTTGGTATTTTGCCTGCACTTTTTACATTAAATCAAAAGTTTATCGAACGTAAATCATGGCAGGTAAATGGCTTCTCACAATGTAATACTTTACATCACGTTGTGTTGATAAATTGAGGCGGTACGAGCAGGTGTGTTTTATTGAGCTTCGCTCTCGTTCGTCTGCTTTGATGACGAGTCTTGTATAAGATGTAGACCCCTCATGCAAGGGCCGGCTAGTTTACTAGTTTTACTACCACCCAAGAAATATTGGCACTTTTACTTCACTTTGTAAGAGCATTGTAGCAAGTATTCAATTATTTGGATTCTGAGTAAGATATCCGTTCTGTCTGGTAGGGGACTAACTAGGATGTATGTGAATATATGTATATTTGAAGTATTTTCTACTTTCAGAGAATATAGAACTGGCGCTCTATACTCTCTGCCTACCCCGTTAGGGACTCGGCGTGATGATTTGTATATGTATTCTACTTTCAAATGTATGAATAGTCGAACTTCATTAAACCTCATTCGATATTGTTCGCAGAACCATCTGTATTGCTGAATATCGGTGATATGATAGACTTGGCTATCGGAACGCCAGAGGTAATACGCACTTTTCGTCACTTCGTATTTTTCCGGTCAGTAACTCATTTGTACAAACCGTCCAGATTCGTACACATCGCAATCTTGATTTCGCAGACGACTACCTAAAACCACTCTACTACCATCGGCTCTTATATATTTGTGGTTACTCGGTGTATACATCATTCCTTAGGAACAGTTTCTCAAACATGGAATAAGGTCCATAATAGGAAGCAATTAAAAAAATGTTTCGATGAGAGTGTTACCCCTTAAATAATGGTGTATTTTTTAATCTATGGAGCTATTTGTTTTATTGCATCGACATAAAGACAATATCCCACAACTTTCGAAGTAAACTGATCTATTATCTGACCCTCTATATATATTTGGTTACTCTATGTATATTGTCTATGGTTCTCAGATGGGCGTGGTGGACTTCAACATGCTGCAGACAGTTCTTCACTGCCTCGCGCAGCAGTTGCGTGTTCAATCGAAGAACGTGGAGCTGCGCGGCAGTGTGGCCAACCTGCCCGTTGGGAAGGAGCACGTACAGACAATCGCTATCACCGAGTTCGTCGTGGATACGCAAGTTGATGACAAGGTGGCTACCTCGGCAGTTCGCTGGGGGTCTGATGAGTCGGAACAATCCTTTATTGTATATTATAAAGCAAAATCAAGTGCAAATACTTTTGAAATTCGAAAACATTTACCGATTCGACCGTTTTGACCATCATACCGATTGTCAAAACTCAAATTCAGACCCCCGCGTCCTAAGGTCCGTATTTTGGTGATAGCTGGATGTGCAATGTATTAGTTATTATTTATGACATTAGAGTATATTTCTCTACTATCCTTCCTAATTCAACTGGTGTACTGGTTGGTAGTCAGAATTAGAACCTGATTAGTTATTTATACAGTCAAAGAGATTTTTTTTTATTCACAGAGTTTTCACTTTAAGTAATTACAGCTAAGCTAAGCCCCAATTTAATATGATATCTCGTAATAACTCAACACTATAGTCCAGCCTTTTTCACCTCAGTCAGCATAAAAGCATTCACCAAAATACTGGACCGCTAAAATTCAGCTCTTTTCGCAAAGAATAATACTATTATTCAGTAGAATTTTATGTTGGAATTGCAGGCTACAGATGCCAAACCCAAAAAAGCGTGTAAGTTACCGTTCTACTTGTGGAATATTTAATAAAATATGCTTATTAACTTTGTGAATGTATTTTCAGCCGTTTCGGATGAGCCCGAGACTATATTAGTCGGTAAGTTATATATTAAACTTGGTTATTCTTTATATTTCATATTCTTTCACTTTTTTCATTATATAAACTATTTCGTCTTTCAGTGGAACGCGTTAAGAAGACTGATGTACCAAGTATGTTTGGCAAATCATTTTGTTATTGGCATTACCATAATTTTAATACACCTATACTATATAATAAACTATCATATAATTATCATATCTTCACGCCTTCCCACAAAGTCCCCCAAAGGGTAGACAGAGGTTTGTAGGTAGTACCCACACCACCCTATTCACCGGAGACACATTACAGATGGTGAGTCAATCGCCGTTACTCAAGCACGGCTGTATATAAATCTTTGAATTTCTTTTCAAAGATATGCAGGTTTCCTTTCGATGTTTCCCTTCAGCTCGTGATGTGACTAATACACACTTAAGTAACAGTATTAAAATTCATTCATTTGTACAGTCGGGAATTCAAGCTTGCAATATTTGTGTTGCCGACAAATACTCGAGCCACTCCTCCACGGCTCAATATATTATTATACGCTTCTTATACTATAATAAGTGTAAGCCTATTTAACCTACTCCGTAAGGAGCTTGATATTTATGTATGTACAAACTTTTTTAACTTTCTAAGTTAAAGCTTTAAACTGTTAAGTTGGGCCGGAAAGCATTCCACTAGGTCTTTTCTGAAGTTGGAAGCTTTGTATTTGCTGAAATATACGCATATAAATATAGAAATTTTATAAATCGACAGAAATGCATGTTTGTTTACATATATAGATATTTGTTTACGAGTAAATTATGGTTACGAAATCTTTACTCAAAGCGAATGTTATGTGACTTTCACCATCCTTTTTACACGTATTTCTGATATTATCATACCTGGGTTAGTATACTTATACTAGTGAGACATTTAGATACCCAGGGAAAGCTACAGTGCTAGCTAAAGATAGTCAATTAGTAGTTACCGTCTACATTTAACGTGGTTTCAAGACTCCCATGGGACTGTTATGGGTCACCCATCCAACAATAATTGTGCACAACGTTACTTAGCATCGCTTACAGATCCTTAAACCTCGAGTCACTACTTCTTGTAGTATATACTATAGCACACACCACCCAGTTTGTATACAGGTGTTTTCGTCACCTACTTTTCTTCGGGCTTACATTTATGCGCGAACGTCACATTCGCTGACTGTGTCCCGTTATACTTCTTGTATTTCTGCATAATGCATTAACTTTATTAAATATGTTTTTATTAACCAGCAACCGAGGTGGTTACTACTGTACCTCCGGGAGACCCAGACCACAAGGTTGAGAAAAAGACAGTGATAGAGCGAACCATAGAACGGACCATAGAGCGCAAGGTTCGCCAGCCAGGTGTCACTGTATCGGCGGACCGTCTATCTCTAGTCACCATGAGCAAGTTCAATATGCTGGAGATGACAGTTGATGACCTTAAGAACAAAGTCTATGGTACTATACCGACGAATGAGGAGATTTTGGGGGAAGTCAGGTGACCAGTGGCATATTATCTTTTAGAATTGTATAAAAGCGAAACTGAGTTTTGTTTGTTACGCTTTCACGTCTGACGGCTCAGATCATCATGAGATTTTTCATAAACGTTGCCAGGATTGCAGAAAGGATCTTTACTTCAAAGACAGGTTCTGTAACCTGAAATGTTTAACAAATTTACATCATTACTTTTTCTCTAAATTTTCCTTAACAACATCCATTGAAGTAAAACATTACACAACAACATTCTTAATGTGGTTTGGATTCGTTGGACTTTGACTACAAGTGCTTGCCGTATTCTAATCGAATAATACGATACGATAAAACTAGTAGATTTAGTTTGTTTATTTGTAAGCTTTTAATGAAGACCAATCTGACCAGATCGCAAACAAACCTGAAGGCTATAACAGACATGTGGACGTCAATGAACGTGTCCTCGCGGTTGGAGGCAGCAGAGACGGGCATCGCCAAGCTGAGCTCTCTCGTGCAGGATATGATAGGCGAAACTACAGGACTCCAGGATGCTCTCAAGAAACAAGGCTCTCAGGCGTAAGAAGCCTTCTTCCCATTTCCTTTTAAAAAAAAATATATAGCGAATTTCCCCAGGAACAGATATTGGTAGACAACGGTAATAAATTAAATGAAACAAAGTCGGGTTGTTTACACCATTTATAACACAAGAACGGGAGGACCGATTCTGATCATCTGTGATATGTTGGAGTCGTCTAATCCGAGATTAGCAGAATAACTGCTAAAATATAGAAATGATAAACACAAAATTCGCGGGGTCAGGTAGTATTAATATAAAACATAAGAATTCATCCCTTACTAGGTAGACAGTCCTCACTAGACATACACGCCTCTTTGAATTCATTCACATTCATCTATCTCTTCCCACATGCTCGTCGGTTTCGAGTTTCCATCGTTAGGTTCGATCAAATTTAAGCGTTTGTCAATCTTTCTTTATCTCGTTTATTACGTATTTTTTTAAGAATATTTGCAAATTAAGAGTAACTTTTAATTCCCCAGTGAAATATCTCAGGCCGCCGGTGCAGGAGCCGGCGCCGGTGGAGGAGCCGGCGCTGGCACATTGGCCTCAAATGTTCAAAACTTGTCCAGTGACCTGAAACAACTCGCCGATCTGTTCTATAAAGCTATGCAAGCACTGAATGTCCCAATCGGTAATTAGCATTAAACTCCAACTTTTCTCTGAGATCCATAGAGAAATGCACCCACATTGAAAGAAGATGTAGTGACAAAAATTGAGAAAGGTATGCTGAGATGGTTTGGCCATGTCGAGAGAATGAATGAAGAACGATTGACGAAAAAAGTATATAAGGCGAGTGTGAACGAAAGTGTTGGAAGACGGACGTTTCTAGACCAAATTAGGGACGTCTTGAAAAAAGGTCAGGTCAAGAGTACCCTAAACCCAAGAGCATGTATGAAGAGAATAATGAACGTGGACGAAGCGAAAGAAGTATGTAAGGATCGTAGCAAGTGGAAAGAAGTGGTCTCTGCCTACCCCTACGTATTGAAACTGAACTCTGACGCTAAATATTCCAAGTAATAGCGATATAGTAAGTAAAAATAGTCTGGCTGCTATGTTATTGTTCCACCTTCCTTCAAAGTTCCAAATCCCACATGTTATCTATATTTGAACTATGTTTAGATAGCATCGCTGGCACTGAAGATGCCGGCGGCGCAGCAGGCATCGGAGGTGCGGGCGCTGGTATTGGAGGTGCAGGTTCTGGGGGTGCCGGTACTGGAGGTGCCGGTGCAGGAGCTCCAGGAGTCGGCGGCACTGAAGGAACTGATGGTCACAGTATTTTAACACCATCCCTATAAATATAAACATACATTTCCAGATAAGGAACATAAGACACTTGTGTCAAAATTTTTGTCATATTTACTCATGTTATTTGTCTGCGAGAACTACCCCTGGAGTTGCAAAAATATCTTAGTATATAAAAAGCGCCACTATCGACTTTCTACCTCTGCACCTCTCGCCAACGACGGGGAATTCATCAAAGGAGTTTCCTTCCGCGAACGCTCAGGTTGTGGAATAAGCTCCCTGTTGAGGTTTTCTCTGGAGTGTACAGCACGGAGGCTTTCAAGAAGGGTGTGAAAATATTAATATAGTGACGGCTGGCGCTAGCGATACCCCTGTTGTTGCAAGCGTTCATAGGAGGACCGCATGCCTGTTTGCCGCCTCTGTGGTATAAAAAAATATATATCGACACATCTGAGTTTTAATACTAACTAGCCGCAGTTCCAGTCCGCATTTAATTGTATGTTTTATAAGCATATTTCCTGAATCCGCTAATATGATTTTATCATAAATAATAAAATCAGGATTCAATAGTGGTATATATTATTATATACCACATAAGATCTAGCGTTAATATACACTCAAAGAGTAGAAGTTCGTCTTCCAGGTCGACCAGCATTTGCGGGCCCTTCGGTAACTGAGCTGACACAACGACTGAACGCTCTTGAAAAGAGGATGAAGGAGTGCTGCGAAAGCATCGGGAAAGTAGAAGGCGGGGTACAAGACCAGGTGATCACAATACGTATCATATCTCAAAATAACCAAGTCTCCTACTATGTAACCAACTTTTCGCTAATATATTTCTCCTACTGGTTTTCCTAGAGGTTAATTATCTTCACCCAGTACATATACTGTAAAGTGGATTTCTGATTCTAGCTGAATTCCTTCCAAGATCAACTGGACCACTTGTTGAAACAAGTAGGGTCAATGACCCAAGATCTGATGGGTGGCAAGATTTCTCCGGATCTCGTCAAAGATTTACAAGGCAAGCTTTCATAAACTAGCTTATTATTTAGTATGTATTTGAATACATAGGTACTTAGGTGGCTGGAAAACTGTGGTGGAGACTGGCTCAGGACCGAGAACACTGGCGTAGAACCGGGGAGGCCTATACCCAGCAGTGGGTGCATGTGGGCTGAAAATTAATGAAAATGTATTTGAAGATTTTTTTTTAGTTCGCGCCTCCCATAATGGACATAGATTTAATATATGTATACATTTAAATATATTTAGGTCCCAACAGGACAGCTGATGAGTCTCGATGATGATCGATGATCGAGATGAGAGAGAGATGAGTCTGAGTGATGTGCGTCTTTTGTGTGTGTGCGTGCGTGATTTCTTATTAAAAGTATGAAGGTTTCCTCACTATCTTCTCCTTCACTCTAAGGCCATGGTGTGTACTCATGCTTAGATAAACTCATTGGTACATACCACTGGGGAATCAATCCTGATTTTGATCTCGTTTTCAAATCTTTGCAAGACTAAGTTCAGATAGATTGGAAAAATATTGGGCCACACCAATACCGGCACCACTGCCGTGAAGATATAGTAACAATAAATGCCTGATGTAACCATACAGGATTGATGCAGCTATTCGAAACAGTCCAAGACATGAAGGAGCAACTCAAACAAGTGCACGAGACAGCCTTGCAACTGGCTGCCGAGAAGGAGGATAGACAACAGCATATCAATGTAGGTAGTTCATAATCATTTAATGTTGGCAATATGTCTTGCCTGATGCTGGGCCATGCCTTAGCCTATATGCTCTTGAAGGCCCTATATTAGGGGCGTTACTTGAGAAGGAGGGATCTGCCTACTCTTTGCCTACCGCGTGATCAAAGTAAACTATTACAAGTTTTCCGCCCCTACCGAAGTCATCACCCTAACTCACAGCCCTAGTCAAAATCCTACACATACGCTAGCAGAATTTATCTCTTTTGCAACCTTATTCATCGCAGGAACAATTTGTTCTAGATCTCATTATCGTTCTGTTTTTCTGTAAGATCAAAGTAAAATTTTCTTTCGGCTTACTTACTGCCATTCTTCAGGCCCTACTGGAACAAATCGAGTTGCTGAAGATAATCAAGCTGGACCGAGAGGATATGGTGGAGGCGATGGCAGAGAAAGCAGACCTGCGTATGTTGGCGCGTAAGGTTTCGCATGACCAGTTCGAGATGGCATGCGATGACTTGTCCAGAGGCGTGGAGCACGCTCTCGGGAAACTGAACGTACAGGTTCGTTTGTACTAACCGTGCTATCTCCGAAACTATAAAATCTCTTCGTCTTAAACTTAAGAGTATGACTCTTATTGATGTAGGTATATAAAGATCATTTCATTTGTCTCTTAGCTCCTTGACATCTTTAGGACCCGATGTCTATTTTTCTCTTATATTTCTTCTATGAAACTTATTCTCAGTTTGCACTTTTAAACAGACTAAAATGCAAGTTCTTGGATTCAAGTTTTTCCAGCATATAACTAAAAAGAATTATGACACCGTAAAAATGTATTTTACACGTCCTTGACAAAGAGTTGTTACTGTGCGTTCATATAGCACACATCCTTATTTCTTTGGCGGTACTTAATCTAAATTATATCCTAACGATATATTTGATCGCTTCATAAGAGATCGGGAGATTTATAGAGACTTTATAGAGACCTAACAATATAAGAGATCGCTTTTGCGATAAGACCGCCTATTGTGCCTATTACATGTTATTCTCTGTCTTTTTGTCATCCTATTTGTTTGTATGTGTGTGTGTGTACAATAAAGTGTGTACATATACTTTATACATACCACATTATTCACCATCTCGTCAATATTTATCATGAAGAATTTGCAATAATTGAAAGCAGTAAGTTTCAAAGCTACATTCGTTTCTGTGAACAGGAAGCGTTATGGCAACAAGCCTTGGACGACATACAGCGGGAGATAGAGACGAAGCTGGACAAGATGGAACTGTCTCCAGTGAAGGACTTCTTTAACAACAAGCTGAAGCAACTGCAAGAGAACCTCAAACAGATGGCCTCGTTGCGCAAGGAGGCTGAAGCGGCAGGGACCAAGCGAAAACTCATGAGGTTAATCAATAATACTCATTTGGGAACTCTATGATATCCGTGTACCCGCAGCTTCACTTATAAGGTCTAAGAAATAATACACGTCTCGTGTATACTTGTGACCAATTACCTACTAGTTAGAGACAAGATTGAGGTGACGCTCTGTACTCTTACAACCCCATATTGAATGCCTGTTCTAGTTGAGTTCGTTCCTAATAGCTACAGCTCGCACATACACGGGTTAGATTAGGAAGGTACATAAAAATAAAGAAGTTCATGCCAAGAGTCCCATGAAGTAGATGTTGGCAACCGAAAAGATGACTTTTTATTACCCAGATACATCCAGTTGAACATTAATTGGTTTTAAATATACGACGGGATGTTTAAATGCATCTGACCTAGAGATTGATTCATTGAAATTCGTGCGTTCTTTAATAATATTCATGTATTTTTACACTTACAAATTTACACCTGCCAGGGACCTTAACTGCATATCCTGCGACGCCAAGGCTGTGATGGCAATGGAGGCGCCGCCCTCTCTCCCGCAAGCCAAGCCGATGCCAGCCAACCTCTCCATGAAACCTTACTTGAGCTACGAACTTGGTACGCATATATTGATTAATATAATATAATGAATTAATATTAAAATACTTACCAACAAGCAGCTAATTCTTGAAAACATTGAAACGAAATGGTTCATCCTAAATTCTTCACTGATTTGAGCCTATCGCGCACATTTATGTTTCGAGTTTGCGTCACGGTCATTACAAAACTGTTTACTGAACTATTAATTTCAACTTCGTAGACGCTATACGCAAAGCTCAAGCATCCAATATGCCCCAACGAAATATGCATGATTGGGAAAATATTGACAAGCAAATGACACAGCCCAAGCCACCGCAGAAAGTCAGGTACCTCCCATCTTTATTTTATGCACAGCTTCAATCTTCGAAGTTTGAGAGCAGGCAAACCTGAATCCTTTAGGCTCTGACTTGCATCCCTTTCCCAGTCGTTCAAATCCGGTCCGAGGACCATAGACAAACAACACCAACTCTGGTGAGAATTCTGGATCGTTTGGTTGTAGGCTCAGCTAAGCATTTATTAAACAACACATCAAACCATTGCATATGATAAACTGTATAGGTAATTTGAACGGGAATCCACCCTGCACTCCTACGTGTGATGAACGCCAGTTAGCTAAAGCCATTATAATTAAATTCGTTAATATAACTAAGTAGCTGTATTATCCAACTAACTGCATTACTTATTAGTACCCGGTTTAATTCGCGTTAAATTAGTATATATGGTTACTGCACCACTCTGGTTAAATTAAACAAAACCTGACCACTTCCTCTTGAATCACTATATTTTGATGAATACGGCATTCAAATCCGTTGCATAGCTTAAAAGATCTAAGTATACAAAAGCGACTTAATTACCTTTTGTAGGACCAGGCATTTTTTCTGGAATAATTTCTTCATGGTTCATCAACTACTCAACGTATAGGTCATAATTAGCAGCAAGCAGGCAGGTATTAACTATTAGATATTCGAATATCTGTCCAGATCTGAGACTGACAAACACTTGTGTAACCGCTATTGCGGCGGATCGCACACGGTGACCACTCCGGCACAGCGCGTGGCGCGACTCGGACATTTTGTGAAGCAGTGGGGACCAGACGTGCTGCCGCTCTCGTCAGGCTTAGCTGCCGGTGACGATGGCAGGGTGAGTTCTCAAATTATTAAATTGTGCCCAGAAGTTTCACGACGATTCTTGCTCCGTTCAATTGGGAAGTAGCTGAAGACATATAAGTTAGAAGACATTGCATATCTCAATAAGCAAACTATCTAATGCAATTTTTTTTCTAATACGATCAGTAGTTTCTGAGATTCAATAATCACAAACAGATTCTGCCTCTTGAATGCTCGACTGCCAAGGAAGGGCTATTTATTAAATATTCTTTAATGATGAATAGTTGTGTGTTAATGTGTTAAAAGTGCTTATATATTAAAGACGATGCCTTAATCCTATATATATTATATTATATTAATATATTAATCCTCGAAGCATTAATATTACCTACTTATAGTACTTTGAAAGTTCTAATAATATGCGCTCTAAAGGTCGATGGGCATTATTTGTATTAGACATTTGGTTTTGAATTAGCCTTTGACAGATAAAGCTTTAATTGAATTTACACCTGGGCTATACTGGAATTTTTATTACGGTTTTCGTCTTTTAACCGAAATAAAAAACAAAATGGACATGAATACTAAGTTTACACATAGGTACATCATGATTCATCATGTTTTAGATGTATAAAGTGAATGCAACGGAAGGCGTAGCAGCTGGGCCCATGGCAGGTGAGCTAAATACATTGTATTTAATACCTGGGGCTCTTTTCAATCGCCAATCCACCGATGAAAGGGGAAAAATTTGATAATATAATAAATGTGCAATATTTATGATAATAAATAACAAAACGAGGTATCTTACATACACTTACTATACAGTTTTATATTTTTCAATCAAACCACAGTATTTTTCGTGACAAACTACGATATTCTTTTTCGGGTAATTCTTGTGTGAATCCTCAACATTCCAGTACCTCTTAAATTTAATTGAATTGTCTCACGTTGAAAGGTGGTGCGGGCGGGGAAGTACCTATGTCGAAATCGCCGATGCCTCGCAAGTCGGAATCGCACAGTAAACAGCCTCCGAAACCTGTTCAAATTAGTGCTGTAAGTTTTAAATGTTGTCATTCATAAAAAAATATTATGCATAAAATTATTTCTGTGCTGTATAAATTGGTGCATGTGCAGCTCAAGCCTGAAAAGTTAGATCTATATATACAGTGTAACTTTTTTTCCAAAAAACTCGGTAATTTCTATTATTAAATTGCTTTTTCATTATGCACTATTACATATATGACCTACTGTCCTATTTTCTGAGTCATCCTAAATATTTATACAGCATTTCAATTGTCTTTGGATTCGTAAAGTAATTTCCTATGTGCTACTGTTTACATACTTGGTATCGCCTAGTTTGTTCGCTTGGCTTTTATCATGTTCACTGAAATAACTTTCCTTGCATTAAAACAGAAGTAGTAATCGTTTCTTCACAACATATCATCACGCCGACTTCTCTCACGGTAAAGGCAGCGAGACTAGAGCACTTAGTTCTCTGGAAGTCGATTAGCTCCTGACGTTCCCGGTTACCCTTGAATGACCTACCAATCATAATCACTTTTTAAATTAAATAAAACTAATTAATTTCTTATTACTTACAGGAATGCCGTTGCTTGGACTGTGGTATGTATTAGTTTATTTTGGCGTCACATCAACGCTTATACATCTTTGTAGCAGACCAATGTTTTAATATTTTACCCACGTTTTTATTTGTAGTCCCGATACTAACGGACAACTAGGTGTCTAGACTAGGCGAGTAATTTATTGGTAATACTAAGTTGTAACTAACTGTAATTGTTAGACGGAATAGTCTAAGTCTACATTCTATTGCAGAAAACCTAATGATACATTTTCAAAGTAAAAAAATATTATTGATAACCCTGCCATGTACCGTTACTTCCAGACCAT
>JACCPG010004524.1:0-54524 GCA_016069955.1 Drepana arcuata | reverse complement strand
AAATGTAATCACATCGCAGCAAAGTAACAACCTATTCTATTCAAGCTATAAGATTTTATGAGTTCTAAATTAATAGCTAAATTATTCATAGTTATGGATCACAATGAAGACAAAAAAGATGCATATAAATCAACGGTCACAAATTTTATTTGGTACACAAAGTGAAAGAGTCTGATCTAGACTCTTTTTAACATCATGAAAACACAGCATTTGGCGAATCACTGCATTTTGTGTGGTGCAGAGAGCGCTGAAGAAATATATTTACTAAGCAATCACAACAAATTATGTCTACCGTGTGTGACGAATAACAAATGAAAACGTTATTTACAAATGTTTTCATAACCCTCTCCATATGTAATACGAATTAACTGGGGTTACGAAGGGGTAGGCAGAGGTGTATAAGCAGTACCCACACACCCACTTTCCGCCACAGATATATTTTAGGTGCCGACGTGAATTACGCCGTTACTCAAGCACGACTATACATACGTCTTTTCCTTCACCGTAAAGCTCGTGGTGTGACTACTCACTTTTCTTATGTTCAGAAAAACTCAATTTGGGACAAAGTGTTCATTCAGTTTTACATAGTTATGTTGTCATTTCCTAAGTAAAAAAAATGGGTTACATAAAACCTTTTTTTATATAAAAGACGATTTCAGTGAGATAGTGATGAGCCATTGTCAAAAATAAACGTTTCAGCTTACGTGAGCTGAAGATGGATATTTTTATATTGCGGCGTATCTGCACCAGTAACTACCTACACATAGTTATAATAACTCATTTTAAGCAGGACTAGCTGTGCCCATGGTTTCAATCGCACGAAAAAGTATTTCATTGATAGATTCTTGAATAAACACAAACTAAATGTTAAGCCGGCTAATAATGTATATCTGTTCCAAATGTCATCTAATTCCATTCAGTCGTTCTGGCGCTAAAGAGGATGAAGTAGGAAAACTTCTCACAAACTTTCGCATGTACATATAATATTAGTAGACATGTTACAACGATCAAGGATACGACTTTAAAAGTACTAGGAATCTACGAGTGTGTAAAGACGTAGATGAATGGGAAAACAGCGAGAGGTATGTAAATATGTATGTATGCATTCCAAAGCAAGGATGGTTTTTAGTTCATAATTTATGTTTCTTATGCAAAGAGGTAAGTATAGAGGCAACCCAACGCCGCAACCCGGACATGAATTCCCAACAAGGAGATATTTTCCAGCGTCTCTTGTTTTTTCACCGACTGTACTTAACAATGAAACCACTGGACCGACGACGAGATTAGTGACTTTTTAAATTACTTCCTACTTAGGACTATTTTTTCCAACCATTAAAAACCAATAACTGGGTCAAAGTGTTTAGTGTTGTAGTTTAGTTTAGTGACAGATGTTTTTCTGAAATAAAACATATCCAATGTGTTAATCCACTTAAAAATCTATCTCTGTTCCAAGTTTCATCCAGTTTCGTTCATCCGTTCTGGCGTATAAGAGGATCAAAAATTAACAGAAACTATCGCATTCTGAAGACATAAGTACATAAGGCGAAGACGGATCCCAACTAAAAATTAGCTTAAGATTTATTGTACACAAAGGCAAACGCCGGCGCCAAGCGAGTTTATCTCATTGTTTTAGGAGTCATTATCCATTTAACGGGACCCGAAAGGATGTCCCCTGCCACTTGTCATGAGCTTGTCAAACTGTGTATATATAGTGTATCTAGTCTCACACTTGCACTGAGTGGTACAACACAAGTATATAAATCTATATTAATATTATAAACAGGAATAAAGCGAATGAGGTCGGTAAATCTAGATAGAGAGCTAAATTTACCAACCTCGTTCTGACACTACCCTCAACTGACATTATCCTCTCTGCCTATGTCATATGTATGTACATATAGAGGCAGGGTTTGTTTGTTTATTTGAACGCACTAATCTCAGATACTACTGATCCAATGTGAGAAATTATGCATTACAAGACCAGATTATTGGAGAAAACTTTATATAGTTACAGAATCGCAGACGTAATTATCGTGTCCAATTGTGAATCTAAACCGTTCTCGAATCCACTTACATCATTTCGAATCAAGTCTACAAAATCCAGAATGCCTCAGAAAATAGGACATTCGCTCAGATATGTATGTGATAGGGAAACAGAAATATATTTACACATTTATAATTTTCAACTTATTTCGCACAATAATCTGCTGCAAGGATGAAGTTACAGATGTAGGATATAAATACGTTCTTCTATGTCATTAAGTTAAAAAAAAAATACATGTGTCGGAGTGAATATTATAACCCTTTAATTATGTTGTCATAATTGAAGTTATATCTTTCATTTCTTCGTCCTGAGGATATATTCTAGAAGGCAGCTGTTCTATTTTCCGACACACCTGTATATAAAAAGATAATGATACTACCCTATATATATTATAAAGTAAAATACTACCATGGCGACTATCGTCTTAGCAAGTATATGCGTCCATTTGCTTTAACTATCCATTTGACACCGTGAAAAATATTGACTACCAATCTAATTCCTACTACAATATTCCCATCAGTACGCTAGATACAGAAAAAGTTATATAGTAAGTAGTGATTTACTGACACCATTAACATTTCACTCACCACCCCTAGCGACAATCTGAGTACTCTAGACCTTAACACAAGAGACTTAAAGGTCATCGGGCAACGGGAAGGCTTTGGCAATCTGCCAAGACCGGCCGATACGGCTGCGGATGTGACGCAACCATGTTACGAAAGCCTTCCGAGGGAATTTCCGCCCGCCAAAGCAATTCAAGCAAAGGGAGGGCATTAGTATAACAGAAATGAATCCTTATCTGGGTGTCAGTAACTCCTGACTTGGTCCGAATTAGGCATAGTCACGTTATACTTGTCCGAGGCGAAACAGATACGAGATCTATTCTAATAATATTTTTCTTTTTCTCACATATAATTGACAAATGTATGTGACATTACAATCACACTACACTGAAACAAATTTTGAAGACGTATTAGATGGAATAATTATTGTTAAAACCAAATCCGAGTATTATAATTGACATATATCATCGCGCCGAGTCCGTCGCAGAATAGAGTGCCAGTTCTCTCTAGACTTATAGACCTCTTCGGTTCAACCACATTCATCAGTGTCAGTCAGATACTAGTGGTTCTTCGAGCTACTCAAAACTCACGTCCGTGTTTCTCAATCAGAAAAAAAGTAAACATAAGGTTAATTTATTCTAATGAACGTAAAATGTAAGTAGAAAAAAAACATTAACGATAGCGGTATTAATAAAAGTGTACAAAAAATTATCGAGCTAGGGTCAGAGCATGATAGCTTGCTGTTATCGGGTGGCACGTCATCTCAGTTCGATGCCCATGATCTACGATTTTAAATGGCATATACTTCGCACGTTTAAATTCATCTAACTTAGGGCTAGAAATATTTCAGTGTCAGGTTTTGCGAATGTAGTTATTGACACACTGCTATAACGTCCTGGTTAGCTTTTATATCTTGAATCCCGTCTTCTTGATAGATATACAATACGAAACTAGGAGAGGCAGAGAAGTCGAGAAGGGGAGAATCGATCGGACGTTCAAGGATGGGAAGGTACTCGAAACCGGCGAACATGTATGTGCAGACCAATTAATGTTGTTGAAATGCAAGATATCTGTTAGTCCATCAGTTAGTAGACCAGTTAGAGAGAGCTGGTGCTCTACTCTCCCTGCTTCCCACGTATAGGCCTCGGCTATAATTTTAGGAACTATTAAGTAAAGAAGTTAACTAAAGAAACAAAGAAAGAATATTGACCAGAAAATGTCGGTGACCGATAGTAAATTGTTATTTTATGACCGATAACGACTAAAATAGGAGAGCAATGGACTAAAGGCTTTTAACAAAAGTTTGAACAAAAAAATATTGATTAGACCATATAGGCAACACACTTGTAGCTTCTCCCCTATGTAATGAGAGAATGAGATATCTCTTCAACTGTCTTGAAGATATTGTAAATTTGCAGTTAATGGGAATAGAGAACAGTTTTATGAAATAGGTATTTCTAGTAGTAGTAGCGTATTTTAATTTTTTTGTCCATTCCATTGATAATACTGATGCCGAGTGTATGTATGTATGTATGTACTGTGTAATACTGGTAATATATTTATAAACACACCTACAAAGTTAAGCGGTTTAGAATATTAGGGTAGATAAATGGGAACGTAATATCATCGGTAACACAATATGATATGGCTCACGTTACTAAGGAAATAATAAAGCTTTCGTTAGGTGAAGGAATTAATAAAAAAGTTCAATCCACTAAAATTCTTCTGTTTACAACATTATTATAAGTAAGAGCCGAGGAGAGTGGCAGTGGTTCAAGTTCCCTGCAACACAAATATTGCAAGTTCGATCCCGACAGTACCAATGAGTTTACTGAACTTTGGTGATTAATGTCACCACTGGCAGACGGTGAAGGAAACATCGAGGGGAAATCTGAATTAAGAAGAAATTCAAAGACGTATGAATAGTTGTGATTGAGTAACGGCGATGGACTCGTCTGTCACGTTAGCACCAAAAATATATCTCCGGTGAAAAGTGCTCATGTTGGTACTATGGACCTACCGTGCCTGCCCCTTCGGGGACCATTAGGGAAGGCACGGAGATATATATTATAAAATACACTTTCGAAGCCGGGACAGTCCACCACTCACCAGATGTTGATCAATGCCTAACATTAACCCCGAGATACTGCCAACATGTGAACAGCGTCCACCGGTGTAAATAAAAACAGAACGCACCTCTATCTGAACCGTCATCGTGGCACTCACCAAGCACCACACCACTCGGCTAATTTAAAAGACGATTTTAAGCACATTTCACAACAAAATAAAAACACATTTGTCGGATCGAATCGTGTAGAATCACTTGGGGCACATCACAACGAAATCTCGACCAAAATTGGAGGAAGTCAATGTTATATTTTGGGGGTGGCAATTGTCAGGAGCGCGCTCAGTCTGTCACGACAATGGCGCGGGCGCATTTGCGATGTGCTGGCCGGCCGCGCGCTCCCGGCCGACGTCTCATTATTTAATAGCCAGATAAAAGATTAACTATTGAAGCGCCCTCGGTCAGTAAATTACGTATTTATCGCTGAATGGCGCGAACTTGCGAGAACAAGGAATACGACAACTGAATACGCACTATATTCACACATGTAGGTATATAACCAAACGAATTGCGTAACATAACAAACATTGATACTGTCAATGTCGTTGGGTAGGAAATTAAATACATATATTATACTAGTAGGGGCCCACGGTTTACTTGCGTAACATTTGATTTAATTTTATTATATACTAGCTGAACCAGCGACTTCGTCCGCGTGGAATTTAACAAAAAAAATTGTTGAGGTTCCAAAATAAAAGTAGTCCAAGTTATTCCTTTTAAAATCAGCTATCTGTCATAGAGAGAAGTCCCGGTAAAATCGTTCCAGCCGTTTCAGAGATTACCCGGAACAAACAGACAGACAGACAGACAGACAGACAGACATTGTAAAGACACAAAAATTATAAAAAAATATATTTTGGCATATGTACCGTGTATACACCACCCATACCATATGCATTTAGTAAATCGCGGTTTTTTTTATATTACAAACAGACACTCCAATATTATTTATGTGTAGACTAGCTGTACTAGTGACTTCGTCCGCGTGGAATTTAACAACAAAAGATATTGTTTAGATTTTTTGAAAAAAAAGTAGCCTTAGTTACTCCTTATTACATCAGCTATCTGCCAGTGAAAATCCTGTCCAAATCGGTCCTGCCGTTTCAAAGATTAGCCGGAACAAACAGACAAACAAAAATTAAAAAAAAAAAAAAATTTTACATCAATATGCATTTAGTATTCCAAGCAGACACTCCAATTGTTTTTATTTCATCATCATCATTCATCATTTTATTTATTTGTATGTAAAGATGAGAGATAACATTTCTTATGCGTTATCTTAGTCCTAATAATCAGCCTGTGGCCAATTTCATCATGGCGTTTTTGCGTTATTGGGAAACTAACATTCTCACCAACATTCACATTTATTTGTAGTACTAGGATAACAAGGACTGTATGACTAGGGCAGTGCCTCCACCTTACAGAAATTCGGTGCCGAATGGCTCTGCTACCGGGTTGAGTTGTGTACCTGTGGTGAGTAAGTATTGTAGGAATCTACATGTTATGGCTAAGCCTTAAGCAAGGTGCAAGAGGACCTTACAGATGACTGCAAATTTTCCACCATCCCCCTATTCAAACAAAAGACACGCTAATAGTGATGCGAACATGTACGTTCGTGACAAGGTGTCCCCAGGTGTACCGTAAGAGCGCTTTTCCTTTGCTGTAACAAGCAACTTCTCCCAATGTAGGAAGCAAATTTAAATACAAGTTGAATACCAAATACTACTACGTGATCGTCGTCGACACGAGCCGATAATGCCACAGTAAGGTTTGTAACCGGCACACATATGGGAGATAAGTGTCGCCAACTGAGATAGTGTGCACATCGCGAGCACGGAACACAAGGGCCGTGCTCTAAGACCTGACTAAACATAAAGTTCAATGATAAATAAAATGGAACGCGGGTTTGTGGTACAATACAATACATGCAAAAGTCGCATGTTCCAATCCCGACTGTAACAATGAGTTTTTCTGAACTTAAGTACAGTGATTAGTCACACCATGAGCTTTACGGTTAACAGCGATGGACTCGCCATCTGTCACGTTGGCACCTAATATACCTCTGGCGGAAAGTGGGTGTGTGGGTATTACCTATACACCTCTGCCTACCCCTTCGGGGACCCTTGTGGGAAGGCGTGAGGATATATTATTATTTTATATTTTATTACAATACATTGCTACACTGTATACTTGTCTAAGCTACTACATCCAATTACTATGACTTGTATATATGATAGTCGCGGCAACCGAGTGTATGCTTAGTCGTATGCATCGCAAAGGTTGCAAGTTCTAATCCAGCCTGTAACAATTGGTTTTTTCGTAGCTTCAGGTACAGTGATTAAATACACCGCGAGGTTTACAGTGAAAGAAACATTCATAAGTTTGAGAATAAATTCCAAGGCCTAGTATTTATATATATATGTATAGACGAGAAGAAGGGTGTGAAAAGATTCTTGCAGGGTCGGCAACGCGCGATTGATACCCCTGGTACTGCAAACGTCCATACGCGGCGGTAACCGCTTACCATCAGATGGGCCGAATGCTTGTTTGCCACAAAAAAATATATAGTCATGCTGGAGGAACGGCGATGGACTCACCGGTCGTCACATTGCCAGATTCATAAATATTATGTGCGAAGAAGATACCACCTCTGCCTACCACTTCGGGCGGTTTGTGGGGAAGCGTGAAGAGTAATCCGGTATGTCTTATGTTCAAAAAGGTGTGTGAACAAAAATTTTGTGAATTGTATATATATGCGCTGTAAAATGTTATGTACATATGCGGTTTTAATGTTATCTACACCGTACTGTCTATTGTCTCATATCAGCTAAGTAATATTTGCCGACTACACGAGGAAGCAACTATCGTGACAGATAAAATAAGATAAGAATACAATGTTCCGTGTCAGTAGACTATGGTTTCGTCTACTTGTCAATCCTCATAATAAAAAGTGCGGAAATGAGTTTGTTTGCTTTCATATCTTAACTACTGATAAGATCAAGATTGTGTTTCACTCAATAGATGAGAGTGAGAGATGAGAGGGTGGTCGATTAGAAGCCTGTAAGCGAAAGATGGCAAGTACGAATCCAGACTAACACAGCTTACACCAGTTAGTTTTTTTATCTAAATTTATCTAGTAATTAATTAAAAAAAGCCGTGGTGGCCGAGAGGTTAGAGCAGTTGCCTGCGACGCATAGATCGCAAGTTCGAATCCCGACTGTACCAATGAGATTTTCTTAACTTAAGTACAGTGATTAGTCACACCACGAGCTTTACGGTGAAGGAAAACATCGAGAGGAAACCTGCATACGTCTGAGAAGACATTCAAAGGCGTATGTATAGTCGTGCTTGAGTAACGGCGATGCTCTCGCCATCTGTCACGTTGGCACCTAATATACCTCTGGCGGAAAGTGGGTGTGTGGGTATTACCTATACACCTCTGCCTACCCCTTCGGGAACCCTTGTGGGAAGGCGTGAGGATATATATATATATCTAGTAATTAATCAACGAACGAAAAAACCGTGTGGAAATCTGCGTACGCTTGAGAAAAAAATCAAAGACGACGAAAGTATAGTGCTAGAGAAACTAGGCATCTGTCACGTTGGCACCAAAATATATCTCCGACGAAAAAGTGTGTGTTACTACACAACTCTGTCTAGCCCCTTCGGAGACCCTTGTGTGTATATATAAAGTGATAATACGACAAATACAAAAAAACAAACGGATTCTGAACAGACCACGGAAAGATGAAGATTTCTAAGCAGGGGAATTCAGTTAACTCAATTCAGTACAGTTCATTTTTACCGAGAACAATTAACAAAATAAAATAGCCATCAAAAACAAGCAACTTTTTTCACAAGATCTTGGTAATTAACTCGGTCCGCGCAGCGCACTTTGTCGACAAACAAAATTCAATTATTCAACGCCAAAACTTGAGAGACGCATAAGATAAATCAATCGCCGTAATCCTGCCCGAGGCGAAAGATTTATGGTGTTCTTGACTAATTAAGGCATGACAAAACGCTACTTTTATTTAAACTGTTCATCTAAATAAAGTTGAAGAACAAACAAGTTAGATGAGAAAGTGAAGAGAAAATCTGCCGAACGGAAAGGAATATAATTCCCCGAATTTTTGCTCGAAGCAGTGCAAGTTTCGACATCTGTCGCGTTGGCACGTGAAGATATTCCAAGCGATAAAAGTGTGTTTTCACCTCTGTCTACCCTTTCGGGGACTCTTATAAGAAAGGCTTCACGAACATAATCATCATTGGAACCATTACCATTTCTAAGCTACGTATTTTGTTCGTTATCAAAATTGTTATAGTAAATGTTAATGCTTTCCGGTTCGATTCTAAGGAGCACGCCTCAATTAACGAAATAGTTGAGCTGGTTTAGTAAATGAACGTACGACCTTTTAATTATATAGCTGTGCGAATGGAAATTGTAGGGGCACGTCTAAGACCGGGTGCTGAAGCCTCAAGGACTAACATTCCAAGGTACGACCAATGCCGAAACTCCATTAATTACATTTGGGATTTCAACATGCTTTCACAACGCCCTCGGGGCAGTATTTAATTAAAGTGGACAACAGAAGGGTTGTTTATTTTTATTTGCTAGGTAACGTTATATAGACCCGGAGCTAACATTTGACAAGTTGGTCGCCAATTGCCTTTTTACCCGAGGTCCGTTTATGAAAAGGCTCTGGTTTATATGTGCAGGTACTAGCTGTGCCCCGCGACATCACCCGCGCACAATTTGATTTAATTAGTAGATTTTTACTCACATAATACTACCCCAGTGGCAAATTTCATCAAATTAAAATCAGCAGTTTTTGCGTGAAAGAGGAACGAATATGCTCGAAAACGTTCCTTTCTTCCATTCCCCGCTTCTACAGTCATCAGCATCTTAAAATACAAGGTCGTAAGTATCGAGTACTCTCGACATTCCTATCCTTGAACAGTTGAAACGTGGATACTGCTTCTTCTTCACACCGTTTGGCATTATATTTATGTATGTTTCGTCAATCTTTCTTCACTCATCCGTAATATATGACCGGAGCTATGTAACATGCCTTTCATCAGCCTTACAATCACACCCTCGTTCACGCCACTTTATAATTAAAGTATGTTATATGAAAGAATAAGAATACGTTTAGTAACCGAATAATTGTAATGGAACCATAACGCATCATTTTAAACATGTTATTAGTACTTGGCACAAGGTAATTGCACACAAACAGTAGATCAATCCAACCGCGAATGATACCCCAGGTGAAGCAAGCGTCTATAGGCGGCGGTAACCGCTTACCATCAGGCGGGCCGCATGCTCGTTTGTTTTATAAAAAAACAAAAAAATATATCAACCAGTAAATTAAATTTCTTTGCAGATCAAAATACAAGGTATTATCCAACGGGACAAAGGCCTTGGATTTTAATTTAATTGCGAAATGTGTTCCGTTATAATAGCGATTTTTAACATTTTGCCTTGAGGCTCTTCGGTAGAAACATTCACTAATTTAGGAGCTCGCTTCAATTATATTTGAATATGCGATATAATTATATATAATGCAAATACAGGCACATTTGAGTGGAGAGAAACAATTGTTAAATAATTAATATTTGCACGACCATGCAGACGTGTGTAGTATCCACTCACACACCCACATTTCGCCAGAGATGTATTTGAGGTGCAACGTGACAGATGGCGAGTGCATCGTTGTTTCTCAAGACTATTCGTACTTCTTAGAACCTCTACTCAAACATATGCAGGTTCCGTCACGATGTGTGCCTACACAGTACTGTTGTAGTACATATGTTCAGAAAAACTTATTGGTACAGGCGAGATATGAAGTTGCATTATTTATGTTGCAGGCGACTACTCAGTCACCGTTCTTAAAGTCAAAGACCTATTGTCACTAAGATACAATGCTCTACTTCTAGACAGATGTACGACATGAATTAAGACGGGGTCCCAATAGATATTTACAAATAACCCGTCTTTTTTTTATCATAGTGCCAGAGTAGGCTAAATATGTGGAGGGCGACCTCAATTAGAATCGTCCAATAGAATTTTCAAACAAATTTACCTGGTACCGATCTAATAAAGCTTGTACTTTGGGAACAAAACAACGATATAATTACATATATAGATAGTTACATACATATATAGGACATCCAGGACTAAGGAACAAATACTCATGTACATCAAAGAAACAAGCATGTTCATCAATAGAAATTCCCTCAGCGGGAATCGAACCCGCGACCTCAAGTTTGGCATTAAGAATGTATTGTAAAACAATCTGCTGACATCAAGCAAGGTCGGCAAGCAAAGGTCTACATTACCATAAACAATTCACGCAGACCGAGTTCTATGAATTCCAAGAATAGATAGAACAATGGGTAATTTTGTATGGAAACTGTCTGAACGGCAGTTAATTGTGATATGCGACACGATATGCTACGAATTATGAACCATAGAGTTTTGAAAAACTTTGATGCTTTATATTTACACTGGCAACATTTATATTTTTCCTTCGTTGTAAAACTGTCCATAGGGTTACATATGACTCTCAACCAGAGAGTAGTTTAAGAGAAATAATTCATGAAACTACTTAGCTACAGCTCACTCTATTTGTCTCTATTTAGCTTCATCAGTAACATAGACAAGTCTTCTTCTTCTTAAATTCAAGAAGATATATGTAGTTTAATGAAAATATATGTAGTTTAATGTGGTGCTCAAGTATTTCATATGAAAATGAGAACAGTAAATTCAATTTTCATGCAATGTTCTATAAACCCCAAACCTTTGCATACATATAGGTTTAATTTATTAATTGAGCATTCTTTGTAACCTTCTTGAAATATCAATATCTTCATGCGTTCCCCCAAGGGCCCCGAGAGGGCATCCTGCTACTTTCCGCCGAAGACATATTTTAAATGCCAACGTGACAGGCGGCGAGTCCATCGCGACTATACATAGCTCTTTGAATTTCTTCTCAAATGCAACTTTCCTTCACCCTTAAGCACGTGGTGTGACTAATCACTGTCTTCAGTTCAGAAATATTCATTGGTACGGTTATGATTCGAACTCGCACTATCGTATCGTATAATTTGCTCGAAATAAAAATTACCCAGTGTACAACGTATGTGACAGTAAACTAAAATGTTCTCCGCCGGTGTACAAGTTGGAAATAGCCCGTGGCCTCAATAGAGACGAACATCCCATTTTAGCAGATAACTTGAGTAATCGTTATATTGCAATGACACAGTAAACCATCTCCTGAAATAGGAACATCGGAAGCGAAGAGCAATTTTATAATTCACTAGCTTATGCCCGCGGCTTCGCCCACGTGGAAAGAGCATTTTTGCCTTTATAATATAAGAGGTTTGAATCCTGGGTATAAGCCATCACCATAAAAAATATCAGTAAACCGGCTTTTTTTCAGTCGTAAAAATGTTTTGTTTTTTCAATAAAAATTATCCTATGTTACTTCTTATACCTCCAGGAATATGTGTACAAACTTTCATGATAATCGGTTATGTAGTTTTTACGTGAAAGCGTAATAAACAAACTTACATTCACATTTATAATATTAGTAAGGATTAGTAAGGATAAGGAAGGAATAGTAAGGATTGCTAAATACCGAAGCTTAACAGTCTGGAGACAAATGGATTTGATACCCGTTCACTAACCACGGAATTCACCCCCGTACTGATTAACGTATTGTAATAAATGAAATTATTATAACATAAATAATTTATACATATTAGAGCCGTGGTGGCCGCAACACAAATATTACAAGTTCTAATCCAAAAAGAATTCAAAAATCAAAATATGTTATTCAACGTAAGGGACACAGGGAACACTTACTGAACGTCACATATTTAATATAGACTAAAGTTACCACCGTTTCCAAGATAAAATACCTGCCAGGAGAAGAAACGGCGAAACAAACTCCCCGGTTTGCTTTTTTAACATTTGTTCCCTTTAACGTAGAGGTAGAAAAATTTAGGAGCAATTCATTGCCATGTATGGCCATCATTAAAATAATCTGATGTTTTATAATAAGCCTTTTGATTTAATTTACTTAATCCCGACTGTACCAAAAGTTTTTCTGAACTTACGTACAGCGATTAGTCGCAATATGAGCTTTACAGTGAAATAAAACATCGAGACGAAACCCGCAAACGTTTCAGAAGAAATTCAAGGACGTATGTATAGTCGTGCTTGAGTAACGGCGATGGACCCACCATCTGTCAAGTTGGAACTCAAATATATCTCTAGCAGGAAAAGAATGTTAATACGTACGTGTGGGGAAGCGTGATATATTATTTATACTATCATTGGATAGGATGAAGCGAAAGAGGTCTCCATAGAGAACTGGCGCTGGCCCATTATGGCTGCATAAATATAAAACGCATAGGGCGTTCACAATTGGCACCGCATTGACGAATTGAAGAATTTGATAGAACTCTCAACTAGAGACCTCATTATGAGACCAGCTTGCAACATACCAATGCGAAATATTTAAATGACATTGCATCATTCAGAAGCACAGCAATCCATGGTTTCCTCATGAACATTAGGGACAATTGCCTAATGGTAGATATGGCCAATTGATTGTATAGCGGATCCAAAGGACGATTCCATTTATTGATCAATGTCCAATCTGAACTAGCTATTTCATATTACACTAGGCTGTTAGCTGTAAGGGACGAAAGGTTATATTGTATAGCGTGTAAATAAATAGAAAGCTCCAGGTACACAAAGGCTATTGTGCCGAGTTTTTACACTCCATCAATGAGCTCTATGGGTATACATAACGCAACGTGATAAATCAGTATCCTTAAAGATGCATAAAGGTACTATTATCATTAGATCCTGATCATGATCATATTTGGCCCTGTAACCAAAGGCTTATTAGAAAAATTCAGCAAATTTATTAATTTAACTAGCTGTGCCCGCGACTTCGTTCGCGTGGTTGTCGAAAACTAAAATGCGTCGCTTAGATAATAGTGCTATATACACGTTTCGTTCAATAAGAAGGGGGTAATGCAAGCTACGAACTAATAAAGAATTTGCGAATAAAGCACATAAATACTTTATTTAATGAGGCACTTGATTATGTTAATGCTTCTCATGTACTATGTTAGCAAATATAAAAAGGTTGTTTGGGTTTCTAACACGATAAAAAATTAAATTTGAAAAGCAATGATGAGTGAGGTCTAACCCCGCAACGGATAATGTTTGCCCTTAGACTTTGTTAATAGTCATAGCGTAACGGAGGCCAACTGGGAATTGCACACGTTTGAATCAAAAAGGAAAATAATTGGGAATACTGTTAAGATTTTGGTTTCGTTGAAGATTTGTTACTTTTAGCCGAGTGCCGGTTATTGGTCCTCCGACTTTTAAATAAATTGTGTGTATTTAGGAAATCATACGACTCTACCGCATATTTGGCGACATCTTTTTCGTTCATAACCGTGTTAATAGATGTATATTCCCTTCTTTCCCTAGAAACATTTCAATTGAGCGTTGCTGCTTGGTTGTTTTGAGGGGTTTGTGATCTCTGTGGGCTCCCCAAATATAGAGGAAATGAGCTCCAGCTGTGAGGCAACAGAACAATAGAGGCTCTCGACTAAAATTATTTTACCACCTGCTTGTATGGGATATGTACCGTCATCAGATGGCATTGCAGAAATTTGTGAAGTTATTTTACCACCTGCTTGTATGGGATATGTACCGTCATCAGATGGCATTGCAGAAATTTGTGAAATTATTTTACCACCTGCTTGTATGGTATATGTACCGTCATCAGAGGGCATTGCAGAAATTTGTGAAATTATTTTACCACCTGCTTGTATGGGATATGTACCGTCATCAGATGGCATTGCAGACATTTGTGAAATTCTGCGCGTTTAGGGTGCCTCTTAAATGGGCTCGCATATGAAAGTTCAAATGAGTCGATAAAACACTACGCCATAAAATACTTAGACTTTAGACAGGCACCTACCAGCTCTCGATCCTCGGGTTATAAGGAGTGTCTGCCTGAAGTCACTACAGAAAAGCACCCTAGCACCTCCCATTGGCCGATAATTTTTCTATATGTATGGCTTCCACAGCTTTGCGGTTTGCCATCGTAATCTCGTCCCAAATTATAAGTAAGCAATCGCATAAAACCCTGGCTTTATCACTATTGCGATAGAGACTCGTCGCAAACGGGGCTTTCTGGGCGCTCCAAATCGATGGGTTTTTTAAACGTTGTATGTGAAGATTTATCTTCCAGACAATGTTGCTGTTATTCCCGAGGAGGCAGCGCCAATAGCAATTTTATTTTGCCTCCTAATTCGAATTTTGGTTAGCCAATGTTATTTAAATTTTTCTCAAAAAGTTTTCTGAGTTCCATCGGGTGCATCTAAAACAGTATTTCTCTCAGTGTATTTTGTACACTACATCACACTCTATCAAATATTTGACGCTGTACTGGCGTTAAATTTGATCAGACGTTTTGCAGTGTTTCTTCAAACTTTTTGGATCGTAATTTATTTCTGACGCATATTCTCTTTTACATACACACATACGATCACGTCGAGTCCCTGACGGAGTAGGCAGAGGGTATAGAGTGCCAGTTCTCTCTAGACCTCTTTCGCTTCGTCCACATTCATCAGTCTCTTCATACATGCCCGTCGGTTTCGAGTATTCTTGACATTCCCGCCCTTGAGCGTCAGATTAATTTCATATAGGTAGTTGAAACGTGATCTTCCTATACCTCTTCTTGCACACACTTTTGCTTTGTAGGTGTATCTGTTTCGTCAATCTTTCTTTACTCATCACTTCTATATGTCCAAACCAACATAACATGTCTTTCTTCATCTTTACAATCACGCCCTCATTCACGCCAGTTGATTTGCGAATCTTTTCATTACAGATTCGATTTAGGATGGTTACTCCGCACATTTTTCGAAGAGGTCGCACCTCAACTGCATTTAAGCTATTTTCATACTTCCTTGACATACCCAGGATTCGCTGCCATAGAATAAAAAAGGCACCAATTTCGCTTTGTGGACAGCAACTCGAGCATTCTTACTCAGACTTTTACTGCCCATCAACGCCGACATGGCCCCATTCACCTTATTACCGGCAGTTATCCCTCTTTCAATAACTTTTTCATACTTTCCACCTCGTGTGAACATGCTTCCTAGATGTAAAAAATCATTCACGTGCTCTGATTTGCTTGACTCTCTTTTAATTTGTTCCCCACCAACTGTCGATGTTTGCAAGACGTACTGAGTGAGCGGGTTTATTCTTCTACTCATAACTATATCTTCTATGGGCAACAGAGACCAATTCTCGCTTGAGAGGGCGCAACGATCTCGATCAGCTGATAGACGCACTTCGCGTTCCTCGATGCTCTCCTGGGAGCGCAAAGTCGCGGTCAGAGTTCTTTGCGAACTTAAGCGCGATTCCCTTTCCGTGAATATTTCAAATTCACGTGAATTCAGAGTGCCTGGTAAAGCACCGTGCCGGTCATCCAATACCGCGCTTCTTCTGATTCCGGAGACCTACTTAGTCTCATCCTTTTCGCATTCCGGCTACGCGGCGAAAGTTTTTTTTTTTATAGAATGTATTTTCAAGGGAAATATCAATATACATACATACATATATAATTACGCCTCTTTCCCGTAGGGGTAGGCAGAGATCACTTCTTTCCATTTGCTACGATCCTTACATAAATATGAAACCTATAATAAATCAAATAAATTCAATCAAAACTGTCGGGTGAAAACCAACACCATAGAAATTACCGAACACCTATTTATATACAAATTTAAAAACACAACAATTCAAATCATTTGTACGTGTTGTGTTGCGATAAAAACGGGTCGAAATCACAAACTTTCGAACGAATGACACTTTTCTAACTACGAAGAAATTATATCTACCTACTCGATTCAATTTCGTTACTTCAAAATAATGACCAAACCTATGTATAAAAATTCCAGACAACCAACACCTTATTTCTAAACAATTCGGAACTCACAACGCCATCTATCGAATATGAAAGTCAACTTTCGTTCTATTTTGGTGTTTCAAGTAACTGAATTGCGTGCGTGAGAAATTTTTTAATACATATTATCTAATATCTCTTGATAGAGTGAACCGATTGCGATGAAACAAAAACTAAGTAATACCTCTAGCTGCGAACAATTATTACGCATAAAAGTTATCTACATTGGTTTCGTATATTTTACGTGATACGTGAACATGCTTGCAGACAAACAGACAAACAGACAAAAATTCCAAAAATGCTGGAAATTGGTTCTGTTGGTTATCCTTAAACACCCTAGCAATTTTTTTTTGAAATATATTCGATGTACACAAACGATTTTTCTACAGATTTATTATATGTATAGATAAGCACGACATAGGTTACTTACGCTAATAATAATGATAGATCAAATCGATCGGACACTCAAGGACGGGAACGTCAATATCACTCGCAACCGGTGGGCATGTGTGAAGAAACTGACGAATGTGAACGAAGCGAAAGAGGTATGCGAGTCTAGAGAGAACTGACGCTCCAATCTCATTTTTTTTTAATGTCTTGGTAAGAAAATACAGCCGCCGGTTACATCGCTCGCAAAAGGTATCGCACGCGTGTTGCTAACCTGCTAACTACCTCGACGTGTTGATAGTATTATACTAGGCATTACCAACTTTACGGTCTAAATGGTGAGTTTTGTTACAAACAACAACTTCTCATATAATAGCTGAGTTAGTTTATAGGAACATTATACCAGCATAGTTTAACAGCGCTCTTTTAAGTACCAGGTACGTACTTTTACGTATACGTACATACGCAAATTGTTAGTACAAAATGAACCGCAGTGCGGCGCCCGCATCGATCGTTAGGCCTATCCCGAGCTATCCCGGAAATCGTCACCTCATTTAGCCTGGATATAACCAGGGCTACCTTTATTGGGCGGCCAGTCTGCTGATCTAGGACAGCGATTAAGGTCTCTTTTAGTTAACAAACTCTTTTTATGGATTCCGAACCGGAATGTATTTTATGATACATCTAAGACAAATAAATCAAAATTCAGTTGAATTTTACGATATTATAAAGGTTGATTTGGACATATAGAAAGAATGACTGAAGAAAGACTGAAGAAATAGATATACAAAGCGAAAGTGTGTGCCAGAAGAGGCAGATGAAGGCCACGTTCCAACTACCTAGATCACATTGATCGGACACTCAAAGATGGGAACGTCAAGAGTACTCGAAACCGGCGAGCATGCTCGAAGCGAGATGAATGTGGACAAAGCGAAAGAGATATGTAAGTCTAGAGAGAACTAGCGCTCTATGTATGTATGTATGTGACGTAAATCCGTTATGGTTATATTGGACGTCAGCTTCGAGTACCTATGTGCTACATCTGCACAGCTATTCAACGGCTTGGATACTATACGCAAGAATTAGATGAAGAACACTTATGGATGCCTCACAAAAGCAAAATTTACGATCTAGTTAATATTTCATGGCTGTGAAGAGCGAAATTTTACGCTCGTCGTTATTTTTCACAAGGCAATCACGAGATTTTTCTACGACTTATTTTATTAAGTATCTTTTTTCATTGGTTAACTACTAATTGTGCCCCGCGGTTTCGACCGCGTAATATTTTATTTAATTGTTAGTTTTTAAGTACTATTTGCGTAATTCATGCGTAACTACCTCTGCCAAATTTAATCCAACGGCTGGCAAATAGTTACAATATTTCGCATTTAAATGGTAGAATTAGGTATTTCTACCGTCACATTACTGTAACCGTTGTGTCGATCTAGATGACGCAAGTAACACCGCGGGGTACTGTTGGCTGATGATCTGATAATGGTGAAGGAACGCTCATAACATATTACTAGCTGCCTCGCCCAGCTTCGCTTGGGTGAAAAAAAACACCTTAAGACACACAGAAAAAATCATTAAAGTCTGTCGTGTAAAGACAAACACACGAATAAATATTTTGTAACATAAAGATAGAGCAATAAATAATCAATTATTAAACTAATGCATTTATAAATATTATACATAATTGTTTCTGATATTCGCTAAAAACGTTGAGACAGCTTTGTTAATATTTGAATGTCTGCCGTCTGATAAACACATTCGATGACGTAGGAAGATGAGCATATTATTCATCTATGTGATTACAAATATTCACTTTATTATACTCAAAGTTGAACATATATATATATATATAGATTTAAATATTATGGATTAAGTATGTCACGACTATTGATTCTAATATCTAATGATGATTAAATTAATCGCAGTTAATACTTTAAACATTTATCTAATGAAGTTGGAAATACATTTCGTAACTGTCCATCACTATCCCTGATATGTATTTCCAACTTCAAACAACGAAAAGCACTGTTCTTTACGTCTATACAAATAAAAAAAATTGCAGTGTTGAAATAGTTTGCAATATTTAATTAATTTTCGTCCATTAATTTTCGTAATTGTTAATAAAAGGATGACCAAAGAATTATTGATCAAACAGATATACAATGGAAAGAGTAACCATGGAGTTTATTCTCCATGGAAAGGATCAACCCGAACCGTGCACCTTTTTCGACGCTTTATAAGTGTCCATTTAGAACTATGTGAAATTAAATATTTTGATTTTGAATGCGGAAAGGACTGTTACACAAAAAATATTTATAAAAGACCGTAATAAATATGCGGACAAATAAATTTCACTACTTTTCCGAATCACTAGGTAAATAAGTAAAAATTAATAAAGTACCTTGTACCTTATCTTAAGTGAACTAATTGATCTTTTTAACTACTAGATTTTTCTAACCTATATCATATCGATCGAAAACTCAGGGATGGGATGGTCAAGAGTACTCGTAACCGGTCAACATGTATGAAGAGATTAATAAATACCCGCAAGAGTCCCTGCTCTTTTCGACGTAGATTTATTTAGGTGCCAAAGTAACAAATGGAGAGTCCGTGGTCGTTTCTCAAGTACGACTATACATACGTCTTTGAATTTCTTAAACGTATGCACGTTTCCATACGATGTTTACTCCTTTACCATTAAGCTCGTAATAATAGGGTTCGAACCCGGCTTGATTTCGCAAGCGGCTAGTCTCAAATCACTGCCACCACGGCTCTAGTACATTTATGATAGAACTCATGTACAAGAATATAAGAATCTTGTACGACAAATCGGAGCTTTCTCTAATTCCTACTTATGTATGTACATAATGATCGTATCGTAACTGGTTAAATTTAGCCTATAGTCGACAATTCCTTCAAAGGTATACTTGCGCTTTGCCGTCAATATTTTGGTTGGAGTTGCAGCAGTGGTATTTGTATACGACCTTCTTCACGCCGAGTCCCTAACGGGGTAGGCAGAGAGTATAGAGCGCCAGTTCTCTCTAGACTTAAATACTTTCGCTACGTCTACATTCATCAGTCTCTTCATACATGCTCGTCGGTTTCGAGTTCTCTCGACGTTCCCGTCCTCAAGGATCGCCTGATTGTATTGTCAGTAACGGTCCCCTACCTCTTTCAGCTGCTCATGTAAGTCAAACCTCCTATGGAGACAAACGGCAAACCCTGGCAATATTATTGGCGATCATAATGGTAAAGGTTATCGTAGGTAGTTATGGTACGGAACAATACCCATTCTGTTGACATTTGGTAAGTGATACTTACTGAGTATTATCGGAAAGTATTACTTTTCAACAATGCCTATTATGGTGCAGTCAGTCAGTAGTAGAACAGTTACAATTTGCATTGCAAATTTAATTACCTAAATCAATTCATCAAAATCATTATTGTGTACTACAACAATTAACGTAAGTATTTTACATACATACATATCATCACGCCGAGTCCCTAACGGGGTAGGCAGAGAGCATAGAGCGCCAGTTCTCTCTAGACTTACATACCTCTTTCGTAAGTATTTTACTAATATTATAAATGTGAACTTTCGTGAGGATGTCTACTACTAATCATGAAATGAAACTAATCAACGAAATTGCATGAACTTTGGATGTTTTAAAAAACCAATACAACCAAATTTCTTGCGGGTGTCACCGCGGGCCCAGCTAGTGTTTTAATTATCGATATTTTCATCCCACTAAGATGCCAAATCACCACGCTTTCCGCCAGATGGTAAGCGGTTACCTCCGCCTATTGATACTTGCATCGTCAGTGTATCGCTCGCGCACAGCCGACAAGTCTAGTATCAAAGAATTATGAAGGTTTTTTTACTGCACGTAGGCGTAGAGTATAGGACTGCACTCACTAAACACGAAGCTTTAAAAGTCTAGAAAACACAAATTTTGGCAAAACTTCATAAACAACGGCGACATCTCACACGGCACAGGCGTCACATCAACTGGCATCCCAGACGTTGGGGGGGATGTACAAAAATAAAATATCTAATTCGGCTTCTTGTAAAATTACGCCAAAGGTGGATTGCCAACAGATGATGGTCATTTGCTGTAAATACATGGATAAAAACAGATTTCTGGATTTATGTTCATGAAGACATAATGAATTATGCAATAATGGATCCTATGTATATTGATACATTTCTTGAGACTGCTTTCTCTGCATACCCTACAAGAGTAAATTTTGGCCGTTTGGCCTTATATAATAAGACCAATTTACATGTTATCTTATGGGTTTTTCGGATGTATGAGCTATAATATTGTAAAGTTTCAGTAAAAACTAGTTCAGTAGTTTTTGCATAAAAATGGTATAACATTCTTATTTTGCACATCATCCTGACAAACTTGCACATTTGTAAAACTATACTATACATATAATAGAAAAGAAGACATGATAATGATAAGGCCCATTATACAACACAGCTTCTTTTTAACTACCTCAGAATAAAGGGCAGAAAAACAGAGAGGAGGATAACCAATATCAGTCAGTATACAGTCAGATCAAAGAAATATGTCTGTCATAGCTGGAGGTCAAAGAGCTGGACAGAGACAAATGGAAAGTGTTGAATCATAGCTTATTTGAGGAGTACCACTTACAAAAATGTGCATTTGAGTAAAAATATCATGATTTTAAGTTGACCATCCAAACTTATGATAATAATAATAATATATCCTCACACCTTCCCACAAGGGTCCCCAAAGGGGTAGGCAGAGGTGTAAACTTAATATGGTGTAAATGGTGATAATACAGTTAAAGATAAAGGACTTAACTACTTACTTAATCTGCAGACAAATGGCCATCTGGTCAAGTAGATAGAACTACTGGCAAACTTTGAGGTCACAATTTTGATTCCCACTGAGGGTATATATGTGAGTGATGAAAACAAGTATTTGTCACGACCAAGGTAAGTCTATTAATTTATATATATACCCAACTATAAAAGTAAGTAGATATATGGTTGTCTAGTTCCCATAGTACAAGCTTAGCTTAGTTTAAGATTTTGTGAAATTGTCTGGAGTTGTCCCAAGGCATTTAAGTAGTATTTATTAATGTTGTTTTTTTTTTATATGATAAGCTAGGTATATTATAGGCTTAGGACAATCATATTAGTAAAACCAAAACAAGCAGGTGCTGCAAATGTTGCCAAGCTTGCTTTATATATGTGTACAGTGAAACTTATCAATTTGCAATAAAAACCACATACAATTGCTTTTAGCCTTATAGACTCACTAACATTGTTATCAAGTCATGTACAAAATTAGAACTATAAATAAATTCCGTACGGGTCGAGCTAAATAAAACCATTTAAAAAATAAGGAAGGTATAAACATTTTATAGAGTACTTGTGATCAATGAAACAAAGATTTAAAAAGTGTACACTATTATTACAAATGGCATTTCTTTTTAGCACATTTACCTTTGTTGGTCAGTTCAGGTATTTTAATAAATGGTTAACAAATTATTCATAGAATCTGGTTTTATTAACCATAATGTGGGGATTTGTCATTGAGCAATTTAAATAGCAAAAAATATAAAGCGAATGGTGTTCGTATGGTGGATCTTTCTGAATAACCTAAAAACATACGGATTGAAAATAGAATGAAGGTCTTTGAAATTAATAGTCTTGCCTCTTCATGTGTTGTGGTCTCTAACGATTATTTTGTTAACCACTTGACTTTAAACTAATCTAATTAGGACACACGTGCAGGTTTACCCTTTATTCGAGTTAATAAGAGTTATTGTAGTTTAAAATAAAGCAAATGTACTCACCAAAATTCTGTACACAACGGGACGATGCTAGAAAACAGCTCGTACCATTTCAAGACTCGCGTAGAAACGATGCTTTAACACCCGATAACAAAATTAAGGATTGAAAGAAATAACAAAAGTGAGCAAAGTGTGCGTTACTTTTGCTTTGTATAAACTTAAAAAAATATATTTATACTCGCTAAAGTAAATCTTATCGTAGATATCAAGTTATAAATCGAAGGGGCTAGGGAAACTAATTATTTTGCTACATAGAATTAAACACACACAAACGTCACAACTAGGCGAGCGGAGCGGACTTTACTTTTCTTTAAAAACAATGTAATGAATGAATGAAATCAAAAACATTTGTTTGGTTGGACTGTTGGACTGGATTATAGGACTGAATGATGGAATGGAAGGAGCTAAAAGCTAGCGACGACGAACGAACTAAACAGCTAACTTCAGACCACAGAATAAATACTCTTACCCTCTATATCTGAGCTCTATATAGACAGACAGAGTAGATAAGATAGAAACTATACTATTTAATATTCTCAACGGTGTAGACCCAGTCGACTCTAATATACATACATACATACATACATATCATATCATCACTCACGCCAAGTCCCTAACGAGAAAGGCAGAGAGTATATAGCGCCAGTTCTCTTTAGACTTATATACCTCTTTCGCTTCGTCCACATTCATCAGTCTCTTCATACATGCTCGTCGGTTTCGAGTACCTACTGTAATATAAGGACATATTATGTATCTAGGACGATAACTGAAAATATATGCGACAGAAAAACCGGTATTCATGTCACGAAAATATCTAGAATATTTTCTTTCGCCAATCGACGATCAGAACAATTTCAAAATTCAAATTTTACCGTATTTCCTGTAATGTCACTGTCAGCCTGCTGCCTGAAGCCTGCTGTCGAACTTGGGATTTATTAAATATTAGGAATAATGGAAAGTTTAGCTCTATTTTTAGTTGAAGAACGTGTAAAGACTTACAAAAACTGGCCGTTTACAAATAAGAACAAGTGCAATGTGCAGAATATGGCTGAAGCGGGCTTTTATTCCGTAGCAACGGGTACTGAAGACGCTGATGCCGCAAAGTGCTTTTTGTGTGGGAAAGAACTTGATGGTTGGGAGCCTGAGGACGATCCGTGGGCGGAACACAAGAGCCACGCTGCCAAATGTGCATTTGTACAGCTTGGGAAAAAGGAGGATGAACTGCTGGTACTTGACGCCAATTTCTATTTATGAAATGCCACTATAAACTCTAAACTTACTTAGCTCAGTTGTCAAAGTTAATTAGTTGTAAATAAAATAAAAGCACAGAGATAATTCACCTCTTTTTGGAAAAAGCATTACACAATATTTTAGTTAGTGTTATTTTTTTCAAGTCTTAATAACATAGTACCTGTGCAAAGCAAATCTTATTATTTAATCCAGCTAGTAATCTCTGTGTAAGTTCATCCATTTCTAATGAGTAGATTTTGTGATAAAAGTAACAATCACTTGACAAACTATCTCATTTATAATATTCATTAGAATTACCAAATGTCCTCACTATTAACTTCTGTAACTTATTGGTCAAGATAATGTTGACAGTGGGATGTCATCCATTCACATTCCGGGAGGCATAGTGAAGCAGGACCTTTTTTTATATAATTATTTTGTCTTTTGCAGCTTTCTGAATACTTGTCCGTGATTAAACAGTACATGATCAATGAAACAAAGCGCATTGCTGAACTAGCCAAAGAAAAGATAGATGAGAAAGCCACATCGGTGCGACGGAGATGTTTGGGGAGAAAATAATACTTAGTTTTGTCTATCGTCATATCTTTACACCGTCCCACAATAATCAACGAAGGGGTAGAAGAGATGTGTAGGTAGTACCTAGAGATATATTTTTGCTGTTAATGTGACAGATGGAGAGTCCGTTACTAATGCGCAACCTACCTACATATGCGTTTGAATTTCTTCATTCATTTGTTTGAATTTCTTCAAACATATGCTGGTTTCCTCTCGATGTTTTCCTTTACTGTAAAGCATGTTGTATGACTAATCACTGTACATAACTCCAGAAAAACTCATTGGTATAGTTGGGATTCGAACTTGTATTTTTATGTAATTGTATTTTTATATCATTTAGGTAAAGTATTGAAGATGTACATCTTCATGCTGTAATCTCTAGTTATTAAATAGCTGTAAGTTTTTATTCATTAAATCTGTAAGTCCTTTTCCAGTGTTTAATTTTTTTTACCTACATATGTGTTACCTTACTACATAAATCTTTCTCTGCATCACCCAAAGGTTGACTGGTAGAGAATGCGTACGGTATTAAGTCAGTCCGCCTGTGTAAATAATTTTGCAGGAAGTTTTTAAATAAATAAATATGTCTTTATTATTACATTTACTACGTTATTACCTACATATGTCGAGCCGTGGTGGCCGAGTGGTTCGAGCAGTTGCCTGCGACAAAAAGGTCGCAAGTTCGAATCCCGACTGTACCAATGAGTTTTTCTGAATTTAAGTACAGTGATTAGTCACACCACGAGCTTTACGGTGAAAGAAAACATCGAGAGGAAACCTGCATACGTCTGAGAAGAAATTCAAAGGAGTATATATTCGTGCTTGAGTAACGGCGATGGACTCGCCATCTGTCACGTTGGCACCTAATATACCTCTGGCGGATAGTGGGTGTGTGGGTAAGTGTTATATTGTATGTTAGTTCTTTTTGCTTGTACAAAAGTACAATATAAGCCAAATAAAGTAAAATGGTGATTTAATGGCTACCATTGAAAAGCAGTGCAAGACGGATCTCCATTCAGAATAAGGAGCCAAATCGAACTCCTGCTGGGCGCAATTGTGTTCCTGCTTTGAGTAAAGTGGCCTTAAAGCCACAGACCTGTGCCACATGTCTTTTTCTAATATTCGAAGAATGGCTTTTTAATAAATGCATATGGATGTATACACGGTACATATAGCAAAATCACATTTTAATTTTTTGTTTGTCTGTCTGTCTGTTTGTTCCGACTAATCTCTGAAACGACTGGACCGATTTCGACGGAACTTTCATTGGCAGATAGCTGATGTAATAAGGAGTAATTTAGGCTACTTTCATTGTAAGAAATGTAACAACAACTTTTTAGTTAGATTCCACGCGGACGAAGTCGCGGCACAGGTAGTTATAATATAAAATTATTAGCAAAAGAAACTGGGATACATGTAAACTGGCATATAAAAAAAATACATCTCTATAGCAACACAAGTTTGTGTTATACCATTGCCAAGCAACAGTCAAACGAGTAGAATTGTGTTCATTAACTGACAATATTTTTGTAGTGTTTAGTTTAATTTTTATTATCTACCGTATAGCTAAGACTGAGTGATCATGGATGTTAAGAATTTAGAAACCCATGCAATTATTGGATTCGATGGTAATTTGTATTTCATGCACTATAAGCGAACGCAGGGAGGGGAATGTCAAGGGTGCTCGAAACGCACTCGCAACTCGCACGCAAGGTGTGATCGAATAATAAACAATTTAACAAACTTTCAAATTCTTTACTATTAGAATATTATCTGACATAAGGCACTGTGGGTATCACCTATACACCTCTGCCTACCCTTGTGGGAAGGCGTGAGGATATATATATAAGGCACTAAGCCCAAAATAAACTGAAACGTCTGTAGGCTATCTGGAAGCTGAACTGTATACCTACGTCTGTACTAGGTAGTTATATGCTAGAAGACCAGGGATACCTCTGATGTTTTAAGCGCTGGCCACATACCTGTTATCCATTTACCGTGACGGTAGCATAAAATTCTTGATGGTTTATGATTTGTCTTCGCACCAGGCTCGGCAATTTGTGGGCTGAAAATCCACCCAGACTGCGAGCACATAGTCTACCCCATGGGCAACAAGGTGTGCATACAAGAATGGAAGTCGAAGAAGATGTACTTCCTCAGCGGTCACTCGAACAGCGTGTCCACTGTGGCGCTCTCCCCAAAGGGCACGTATGTAGGCTCCGGGCAGATCAACCATATTGGCTTCAAGGCTGCGGCCAAGGTGTGGGACTTTAAAAAGAAAGTGCAGATTGGGAGTCACGAATTGCACAAGGTAATTAACTGTAAGATGTTCGTTAACTTTTACAAGGGTGAGAATAGGTACAGAAACCTTTTCTCCTCAAAAGGCAACTAGGTAGTTACTATTATAATATTGAGATATTAAGGAATATTAAGGAAAAATATGTTGTTCGCAGTGCTTAACAATTCGATCGTCTTTTAAGGTGATTGCTGTATGCTTTTTAAATAACAATAAATTAATGACACAGGGAACAAGGACAGAATGCCTACTTTTATAAACCTTTGTAGGTTTTAGTGCTAACCAAATGTTACATATGTTTATTTAAATTAAAAAAACAAGAAAAACTGTGAGGTTTCAAAGAAGTTTCGTTCCACGATAACTTCAACGTTCAACTCGGTAAAGGTGTTCAAAAGAAAGGCACAGCAACGCGCAAGCCATACCCTTGGTCTTGCCAACATTCATATCGAAATGATGAATTTTTGTATACAATAATAAAATCTTCAAAAAAAATTACATTGCCACGAGTGAAGCCGCAGGCAGGAGCCTAGTGCTAGCAACTACCTATTTAGTTAACTTCAATGTAGAGGGTGTTCTCGTACGTATTTAGGTCCGCGTGGAAGCCCTAACGTTTACGGCGGACGAGCGCTACATGATATCCCTGGGCGGGCGTGACGACGGGTGCGTGGTGCTGTGGGACTGCGCGGCCGGCGCCGCCACCGGCACCGCCGCCGCCGCCAAGCTCACAGCTGGCGACGCTGCCACCCTCACCGCGCTCAGCCTGAGGGTGAACTCCTTCGTTACTGGAGGCGACAGTTGGTTCAGCAGCACTTTATTTAAAACCATCTAGTACTGTTCGCGGTTCCACCGACAGAATTAGAATTAATTTGTCGATTTTTATCTGGAATAAAATGTCGTGTGACTCACCCAGCTAATAATTTAAATCTGTGCCAAATTTCATCCAATTCCGTTGTTTTTGCGTGAAAAAATTTATAATTATCAATCAGCGTTTATGTTGCTCCCCACTGTTCTCCTCGAGATAGTACAGCATGAGGATCTCACGAAGCGTGTCAAGTGATGTTTCCAAGGTTAGCAACGGACGCGTACGGTAACTGTAACATGTGAGCGTTTGTTTCCCACTACAGGGTGGCAGATGGTGATGGTTATAGTTAGATTTACCTAGAGGTTAAAACATATACTAGGCGTATTCGCACGTAGCCGGAGTTTTTTATAAATACCCTAAAGAAGTAAACAAGCATGCAGCCCTGATAGTATGCAAGCAGTTGGGCTAATATCGTAGAAAAACAGTTTTGTAGAAGCTGTACCTACTAGTAACAATCCAAACGAACGGGTCCTCCTTTTGCCAGTATCTACAGCCATTCCTTGTGCAGTTCAGGAATACTGCACAGAAGCAGTTCTATTTGCCTCTGATCTTATATGAGTTACAGGCAACACTATTTCTCAACGGGAGTTCTATTAGTTATTGTTTTTAATTATCTTCCTTCTACACATTAATTTTATCGCTTTAATTTTAGTTATACTTACGCTTTTTTTTTATATATTCTACTTGGGTGGCAAACAAGCATGCGGCCCGCCTTATGGTGAGCGTTTACCGCCGCCTATGGACGCTTGCAACACCAGGGGTATCACTCGGGCGTGGCCGACCCTGCAGGAATCTTTTCAAACCCTTCTTGAAGAACTCAATTTGTTCTTAGTTCTTATTGTGTTCCCTTGTGACAGCAAACCTCCGTGTCTGGAACATCAGAGCGGAGAGCAAGAACCTGGACGTAGTGGACGTGTCCCTCGGGAAGCTGCGGCGCAGCGTCATGTGTATAGCTGTTAGCAAGGATGACGCCTATGGTTACGCCGGCACCACGTAAGCTGATGCGTTTTTTTTTACATAAGTAAAGACGAAGAAAGGCATGTTACGCACGTGGCTTGGACATAGGAATTGAAAGGATGAGTTAAGACAGATTGATGAAATAGATATATAATGCAAGTCTAAACTTGCATTATATATCTAAGCAGAAGAGACACAGGAAGGCCTCGACACTTCCTTAAACTTAGATCAAATCTTTTGAACACTGGAAGATGGGAAAGTCAAGAGTAGGTAATCGAAACGAGCAAGCATGAATTGATGAAGCGAATAAGTAGTGTAAGTCTACAGAGAACTGGAGTTCTTCTCTCTGCCTGCCCCGTGAGCGAATCGGCGTCATAATGTATGTAGTAGGTAAGTTATCGTATATGTAAGTTCTCCTTGTCTATCCAGCACGGGTGATATGATAAAGTTCTCGATCAACTACCCGTCCGACCCCCTGGCGTCGGTGGCGCACTGCAAGCCGGCGCTGCTAGGTTGCCTCGCCAAGTGCGGCCCCTGGAAGAAAGGCAAGCGGCCGGAGTCACAGTGCTACAGTCAAGGTACCTACCATACATCCGCGAACAATTTAATTTCAATGATAGATTCTTTCTTCTATGTGGAAAGGTAACAATGGAAGAAATATCAATGAATTTACTTTTGTGCCATGTGTTTTGTGTATTTAATTTATACACAATATTAAAGACGTGGTGTCCGAGTGGTTCGAGTAGTTGCCTGCGACACAAAGGTCGCAAGCTAGAATTCCGACTGTATCAATGAGTTTTTCTGAACTTAAATACAGTGACTAGTCACACCACGAGCTTTACTGTGAAGGTAATCTGATATAATCCGAAGAAAATCATCGAGAGGAAACCTGCATACGTCTGAGAAGCAATTCAAAAGGCGTATGTATAGTCGTGCTCGAGTAACGGCGATGGGCTTGCCATCTGACACGTTGGCACCTAAAATATATCTCTGGCGGAAAGTAATTGTGTAGGTACTACCTATATACCTCTGCCTACCCCTTCGGGGACCCTTGTGGGAAGGCGTGAGGATATATTTTATTACTTTTGTATAAGTGTTTATATTTTGATTATATCCCAATGTTAATATCAATGTCCTTTTGTTACACAATACCTATATATAAAAACCATGAATACAGCCTTTGATGCTGCCGTCACCCTCGGCATCCTTTAGCTTCGTTCTTTTCTCCATGCTCCGGGACACGTGAATCAAAATTGATGTTACACTTCTAGGCATACAGTCCATATTAATTATGGACGACGGGTGCCTTATTGTGGGCGCTGGTGACGGCACAGTGGATATCCTGGACGAGATCAACTGGAAAGGAGAGTTCCCCAAGGGCAAGATACTTGACCCCAATAAACCGCATTTCAAGGCTGTAAGTTATTGCCATAGATATCAATAGCATGGTTGATAGTGATGTTACTATTGGACATGTTAGCTGTCTTGGTTTATGGTCACATACATGCAGTTTAGTCAACTTATGGTTCGTCTGTAAGCAGTGTTGAGAGCACGATGTTCACCCTTGAGAAATGTGAAGAACTATATAAATGTCTCTTGTTATATACAGATTAATAAGTTTCTGAGAAACCTACTACAGAATATCCATATTACATTCAGGACACCTCGCACCTTTGTGCGACTTTTCCCTGTGACTTTTCACTCGACCCCAAACTAACTAATACCTATACTTATTAATGACAGGCTTAATTTCGCAAGTAAGATAACTTTGTCAAAAGATGCACTTGTTTTCATATATGCATGCGTGAGCTTTATGCCCCAAAAAATACCGCCAATTTTCATACGCCGAACAATGGCGAGACCTCCATGGCATTTGCACTTTAGGTGCACTCCCTGTGGGGTAAGGACCACGGCTTAGAGCATGGCAAATTGGCGGGCTGAGGTACTGGGCTGGCTTGGAGAAACAGTGCCATCTTTCGGACTAGCTCTTACGTAACTCATATTTGTTTAATAAGGATGGGACTCTGTCCCTGTCATTTTGCCTTAACGAGGGCGGGTATCGAAACTGCGCCAATTCGTTTTGGCCTCTGCCAACCATACCGCGTGTATAGCTAAAGAGTACGAAGCTGGAAGGCAGCATCACGTCGCTGGAGCTGATGGAGCGGCCGGGCGTGCCGCGCCGCCTGCTGGCCGGCACGCGCGGCAGCGAGATCTACGCCATCGACGTGACCACCTTCGCGCCCACGCTCGTCGTCACTTGCCACCGCTGTGCCATCAACGACATCGCCTTCCCAGTGTATGAACCACTTTCCTATAGATCAAAGGCAAACGGACAATGACTTCAATCAGGGTCGGCAACGCGCGAGCTATAATACCTGGTGTTGCAAGCGTTGATAGGCGGCGGTGTTTACCACATTAGTATAAAGAAAAATGTCATAAGTGTGCTAGCACAACTAGGGATTATTAGAGATAGTACTTGAGTAGCTATTTCTTCCAACACGTGAAAACTATTTTGGAGCGTCACGTAAGCTTATAAAAAACGCAATTTCTTAATATGAAATTAATCTAAGATATAATATATATAATAATAATAAGATATCTAAATTAATTTAAAAGACGTAAGCCCTACCTCTAGACACATACAACATATTAAGAGAGGTAGGGCATAACTGGTTTCCCGTTCGAATTTACAGCTGCCCGCCTGGGGCCGGACCTCCACCTTATAGAAGTCCGTAGCCAAATAACACAATATTTATGTTGTATTCCTGCGTGATGAATAAGGTTTCCAATAATGAGACGGGAACGTTAAGAGTACTCGAAACCGACGAGCATGTATGAAGAGACTGATGAATGTGGACGAAGCGAAAGAGGTATGTAAGTCTAGAGAGAACTGGTGCTCTATACTCTCTGCCTACCCCGCTAGGGACTTGGCTAGATGATATGTATGTATGTATGTAATAATGAGCTCCTTGGGGAGGGGGAGGATTGTTATATTTGGTGGCAGAGGTATTAGCCCTACTATGCTTCTAACAGAGTATAACTCTCCGAGCACAGAGTGGCAACGCGCAAGTGATACATCGGTATCTTAAGCGTAACTAGGCTTCGGTAACTGCTTCCCATCAGATGGGCCATATTTTTTTGTGGATTGGTGGTTTTTTAATGGGTTCGTGTTGCGTTGTGTTTAACTGGTCGTTATATAAATGAGTGTTGTCTGTTCGGCAGCGGTATGTCAGGAGTGTTCGCGACGGCGGGCGCGGGCTCGGTGCGCGTGTGGTGCCTGCACACGTGCCGCGAGCTGCTGCGGGTCGTGGTGCCCAACTTCACGTGCGCGGCCGTGCTCTTCTCGGCTGACGGCAAATCCATCGTATCTGGTGAGAGGCAACCTCCTTGCCCATTGGCACTCTCTATTATACGTCAAAATCAATTAAAATGGGCACTTATAAAACGTCGAAAAAGGTGCACGATTCGGGTAGGTAGTTTAGAACCGGCAAGAAACTATGGTTACTGTTTTCAAATAATTTGGTATACAATTACAATATTATTATGCTACAACATTAGTTCTTAACCATGAGGGATACCTAAAAAAAAGCATAAAACAAGATAAGTATAATAAAGTTAGCAAGATCGGGAATCTATAAAGCCTACAATGTTCATAATAATTAAATCCATCCTTCTTGAAGAACTCTACGGCGTGCCCTCTAAGGAAAGCCTCAACGGGGAGTTAGTTCATTCACCGCCCGAGCATTCGTTGATTATGATTCAGGATATTTTTTGTGGTGTTCTAGGCTGGAACGACGGCAATATCCGTGCATTCACCCCGCTGACGGGGCGACTGATATACTGCATCTACAACACGCACAATAAGGGCACGTCCGCCCTGGACATTACCAAGGATGGCAGGACCCTCATCTCCGGAGGCTGCGAGGGACAGGTAGCAAACACATTGCATTACCAGCTGTATTTGTCTACAGTAGTGTAGTTTTCTTGTAAAGATATACATACATATCATCACGCCGAGTTCTTAACGGCGTTGGCAGAGAGTATAGAGCGGCAGTCCTCTCTAGACTTACATACCTCTTTCGCTTCGTCCACATTCATCAGTCTCTTCATACATGCTCGTCGGTTTCGAGTACTCTTAACGTTCCCGTCCTTCAGAGTCCGATCTATTTGATCCTGGTAGTTGGAACGTGGCCTTCCTCTGCCTCTTCTTATGTAGATACACATATATTTCTAAATTTGGTCTCCATTCATCATCATATCATCACGGCGAGTCCCTAACGGATAGGCACTCTCTACAGTCATGGTCTCTACACATTAATCTCTTGATATCACAAATTCATCGATGAATTTACGATAGCGTCATTGGTTGCCTACCAGGTCCGCCTGTGGGACATAAGGCCGGACTGCCAGAGCCTGAAGAAGGTGCTGAAGGAGCACAAGAGCCCGGTGTCGGCTATCCAGGTGTCGCCCAACGACACCGAGGCCGTCAGCGCCGGCACCGACGGCTCCTGCATCATCTGGGACCTCATGTGAACACACTGCCTTACACATACTCTAGTTCTCTCTAGACTTACATACCTCTTTCGCTTCGTCCATATTCATCAGTCTCTTCGTAAATGCTCGTTGGTTTCAAGTACTCTTGACGTTCCCGTCCTTAAGCGTCCGATCATTGGGTGTTATTAAATTATAGGGTGAATTCGCGGGAAATAGAAATGAAATACAAAAATATTTATTCAACTTAAGAGCTGTGGTGGCCGAGTGGTTCGAGCAGTTGCCTGCGACGCAAAGGTCGCAAGTTCGAATCCCAACTGTACCAATGAGTTTTTCTGAACTTAAGTACAGTGATTAGTCACACCACGAGCTTTACGGTGAAGGAAAACATCGAGAGGAAACCTGCATACGTCTGAGAAGAAATTCAAAGGCGTATGTATAGTCGTGCTCGAGTAACGGCGATGGACTCGCCATCTGTCACGCTGGCACCTAATATACCTCTGGCGGAAAGTGGGTGTGTGGGTATTACCTATACACCTCTGCCTACCCCTTCGGCGACCCTTGTGGGAAGGCGTGAGGATATATTATATTATTATTATAACTTCAGAGACACAGTGGACACTTATTGAACGTAACATAAATATATATGTACCTATATTAAGTAGAAAGCTTGTGTATTGAGGGCAATGTGCTTTGGGCGGGCAGCTCCCTGTCGCGGAGGCAGGTGATGTACGCCAACACGCTGTTCATGTGCGTGTGCTTCGAGCCGCTGGGCTGCCAGCTGCTGACGGGCGGCACCGACCGCCGCGTGGCCTACTGGGAGACCGCCAGCGGCAACCTGGCCAGGGAGGTACGCTGCCGTATCTTGTTTGGCTTGCCGTAATTACCTGTCACGATAGACACTAAGAGACGAGAGTAAGAGGCAGCATCAGGGTCGACAACGCGCGAGTGATACCCCTGGTGTTGCAAGCGGCCATAGGCGGCGGTTACCGCTTACCATCATTACCAAAAAAAAAATAACGTGGTGGCGGAGTGGTTCAAGCAGCTGCCTGCGACACAAAGATCGCAAGTTCGAATCCCGACTGCACCAATAAGTTTTTTGAACTTAAGTAGGGATTAGTCACACTATGAGATTAACGGTGAAGGACAAAGAGAGGAAACCTGCATACGTCTGCGAAGCAATTAAAAGGCGTATGTATAGTCGTGTCTAAGTAACGGCGATGGACTCGCCATCTGTCACGTTGGCACCTAAAATATATATCTGGCGGAAAGTGGGTGTGTGGGTATTACCTATACACCTCTGCCTACCCCTTCGGGGACCCTTGTGGGAAGGCGTGAGGATATATATGTCATGTACCTGTCACTATTTATTACATGCCAAATATACTTTCTGTAATATGTATTAAAACTGACTTATGTAGATATGTAAAGCTATATAGATGCATGTCATTATTTGATGCAACACTACCTGTCGGCCTGCGGTTCCACTCGCGTAAATTTTCATTTCATTTACCGTTTTTTTCAAAATAACAAATGAAATCTTTCCTATACTATATTATATAGCCTCTGTTAGTTGAGAAAGATGTAGCTTTCTAATGATGTAAGGATTTACAAAATCAGTCTAGTACTTTTCGAGTTAAATCGTAACACACAAACAAAAAATCTAATCTTTCCTCTATATAATATTAGTTTAGATACACATCGCCATCTGTCACGTTGGCACCTAATATACCTCTGGCGGAAAGTGGGTGTGTGGGTATTACCTATACACCTCTGCCTACCCCTTGGTGACCCTTGTGGGAAGGCGTGAGGATATATCGAGGGGTGAAAGGCTATTTGTTTTAAGCGACATTTTACGAACTATACAGGGGAGCCATTTAAAGATTCAAAATTTCGAAAAAAAATCGTTATAAAAAAACTACTGCTCTTACTTTAACGGGGATGGGAGATCTTTATTGGAAAAAAATCCTTTCATTTTTTTGTATTATTATCAATAAAAAGACAGTTAAGAGTTCCAAGATAAAAGTCGCTTAATACAAAATGATCTGTATCACCTTATATTTAGAGTAAGGAAAAATGATTCAACCTCCAATATCGTCACTAATCAGCAGCAAGCAAAATGGTTTAAATGACTTTACGGTGCTTATGCAGAAGCAAGAAAAATGATTGAACCGACGTTACTCTATGATAACAGGAGTAGGCTTATTTGTTTAACTACCCATTGGGTTTTGATAACAATACAGGCTAGTTGACTGAAGCAACAATGAAAATTTTTATTGAGTTGTTTGATGTCTCATGTTTCGAATGGATTTTATTAATCATGGTTGTTGATACAAGATAATAATCAACAGATTTATAGGCTATTATGAGGTTTTAATATTAAAATGGTCGAATAATTAATTTATTATGGCAGGAATATAATTAATAAAAAAGTTATGTTAATTAGAAAATCTTTTATTACACGTATCTCTAACATAATAAGCACTCAGTCTAATGAGATCGTTGCTATCCTTATTATCCATTATTATAAAAGTAGTTTATTACCTCTCTGGACCACTGTTAAAATTGTCATAAAATGGATTTAAAATGCGTAAATCTTTGTTTTGGTCATGATAAGACAAGCTGTCTAAGAGGGTTACTGAAGATCTTCTTTTCGTACTGGGCCGTAATAATTTGGTTTTCTTTTCATTTTCATCACTTATGAGTTCAATTTTGCTTCTCAAATATTTTAGTCTTTTTGGCTCCATTGTGGCCTAAAAATATAAGACATAAATAAAATAACGAGGTACTATTATAGGCGTTAATAAGAGAGAACTCGTGTTTAAAGCAACATACAAAGCAGTCACTGGCAGGTAATAAACTAGTATGTATAGTAATAAGCTGGCGTGTTATTCTATAGCTAATAACGTGTATATTGAATACACCATGCAATTATTCAGTAAACACGTAAATAATAACCTGTATTCATTTATTAAGTAGGTACGTACCTACTTACTGAGGTGTGTATGTACTATACTTTCGATAAACAACACACAAACACTAACCATTTGCTAGTTACATTATAACTAATTATTTTATTCATTTATAGACACTATTTAAATTAAAAATACTTACACGCTTACATTCTGTTGGTTCTTATCCCGAAGCAACAACAGCACGCGCCCTGTATCCCGCCACATTCACGAGTGTCTGATGCGCCCGCGCGAGGCGGGACAGTAATAATACTGCCCGGGCTTAGAAAAACTATGCCAACATTTAGTTGTTTTAAATGACATGGATTGTTAGTGTCATATTAAAATTTGAGGGTCTAAAAGACCAACTATTAATATTATGATTCAAGTAAAAATGTTTTAAATCTAACCACTTGATATTAAGTTTATCTTAAGTGACGTATTTACAAAATGTGGATACTAACAAACTGTTCAAGTGACTAAGGAACAAAGTTTTAAAACCAGAAATATTGTTTGAAGCTCCAAACAGAGTGCAAAACAGTTGCTGCGAAAAAGGTTGAACCGACGTATCTTATTGAATTTGGCTGCCGGGCTATTGGTTGAAACGACATTGCCTAGTGCTAGCAGTGGAAAGCAAAATGTATGAAGGGACTTTTCATCTAAAGTTAACTATATCGAAAATCGCTTTATCTGCCTTTCAACAAAAATTTTAGGACGAGAATAACGGCTTAAAGTCCGATTCTCTATTTTTGTTTACAGCTTAAATAAAGTTCTAAAAAAATTTGGCAAATGTGATGTCGGATCATACATCATGTGTAAGAATTATGTATTAAAATTGGGTTGTTTGAAGCGACACAAAAGTGCTCCGATTTGAATGAAACCCGGCTCATTCGACGAAGAAAAAATCGCTGATTCCGAATATGTATATAACTCTATATCGCCCTAAGTGTCGCTTAAGACAAATAGCCTTTCACCCCTCGATATTATTATTATTATTTATTAGATACACATTTCGCCACATTTATTTCTTATGACAAAGGACTCTGCGTGATGATACAGAGATGTGCCTAAGACGCGCCCCACCAATTTCTAGTCTAGCGAGACGCGGGATGCAGGGAATATGTAACTATGTTGATGAGTATGTTATAATGTAATTGTAGTGTTTTTGTTGTTTTGACGACCGTCTGGTCTAGTGGTTAGAACTCCTGACTGCGAAACTTGAGGTCGCGGGTTCGAATCCCGCTGAGGGCAAATATTTGTGTGATGAACACGAGTGTTTGTACCTTAGTCTTGGATGTCCTATGTATTTATGTATATATCTATCTATATAAGTAAATATATCGTTGTCTAGTTACCATAACACAAGCTTTGCTTAATTTGGGACTAGGTCAATTTGTGTGGAATTGTCCCAGGTATTTATATAGTGTGCGTGTGCACTCATAGGTAATCGGTATGTACCGACAATATTCAAACATTAGTGGAAGGTTGCACACTTACACTATAAACTGTAGGGGAGAATAGTGGGGCGCGTGTTCGTGGATGGCACTATTTTATCTTTATGTATTAATTGACCTTTGTGTCCAGTTGGAGGCCAGCAAAGTGGGTGCAATAAACGGCGTGCACATCACACACAATGGCGACCTGTTCGTCACCGGCGGGAACGATCAGATGGTCAAGGTACGGCTTCACCACACTATTCTTTAAACATACGAGGAGGAGTAAAGATGAAGAAAGGCATGTTACGTTGGCTTGGACACATAGAAAGGATGAGTGAAGAAAGTTTGACGAAACAGATATACAAAGCAAAAGTGTGTGCAAGAAGAGGCAGAGGAAAGCCACGTTCCAACTACCTGGATCAAATAGACCGGACTCTGAAGGACGGGAACGTTAAGAGTACTCGAAACCGACGAGTATGTATGAAGAGACTGATGAATGTGGACGAAGCGAAAGAGGTATGTAAGTCTAGAGAGAACTGGCGCTCTATACTCTCTGCCTACCCCGTTAGGGACTTGGCGTGATGATATGTATGTACGAGGACCGGTGACGTCATCCCTAAAACAGTTCAAACGTCGCTTATCAAGGCAAATGATTTGTTTTGTCACTAGGCGCGTATTGAAAGCATATACTTATCTTCATATAGGGTATCTGTCAAGTTGGCACCTAATATATATATAAAGTGGTTTTTTTTATACTACAAGAGTGCCAAATAAGCATACGACCCACCTGATGGAAAACGGTTACCGTAGCCATGATACCGAAGTATCACTTGCGCGTTGCCATATGTTCGGAGAGCGTTGCCAATCCATGTTCGGAGAGTATACTGTGTTGGCAACATAATAGGACTAATCCCTCTGCTGCCAACACAATATAACAATCCTCCCCCTCCCCAATGAGCTCATTACTGGAAACCTTATTCATCGCGTAGGAACACAACACAATAAATTGTGTTATTTGGCTACGGACTTCTATAAGGTGGAGGTCCTGCCCCAGTCGGGCAGCTCTAAATGCCCTAAGCCTGATATGCCCTATCTCTTGAACTGTGGTTGTTGGTGTGTGGGTACTACCTATACATCTCTGCCTACCCCTTCGGAGGTCCTTGTGAGGATATATTATTATTATTATTTACGTATGGGATATGTTATTATTGTTACCGCGCCCAGCTATGGAAGTACCAGGAGGGCATATACACGCACATGGGGCTCGGGCACGCGGGCGCCGTGACGTGCGCGCGCTTCAGCCCCGACGCCAAGCACATCGTGAGCGCCTGCGCCGCCGGCAGCATCATCGTGTGGAAGGTGCCCGAGGTCAGTGCCGCACACCAAATCCCAACATTGCACAAGGATATATACCTACTTATTACTATATACGGCGGCCTTTGACGCCCGTCTGGTCTAGTTGTTAGAGCTCCTAAATGTCAAACCTGAGGTCGCGGGTTCGAATCCCGCTGAGGGCAGATATTTGTGTGATGAACACGTGTATTAAGTACCTTAGTCTTGGATGAATATAAATATCCTCACGCCTTCCCACAAGGGTCCCCGAAGGGTTAGGCAGAGGTGTATGGGTAATACCCACATACCCACTTTCCGCCAGAGGTATATTAGGTGCCAACGTGACAGATGGCGAGTCCATCGCCGTTACTCAAGCACGACAATACATACGCCTTTGAATTTTTCTCAGACGTATGCAGGTTTCCTCTCGATGTTTTCCTTCACCGTAAAGCTCGTGGTGTGACTAATCACTGTACTTAAGTTCAGAAAAACTCATTGGTACAGTCGGGATTCGAACTTGCGACCTTTGCGTCGCAGGTCGCAACTGCTCGAACCACTCGGCCACCACGGCTCTTTAGATATTTTATTTCATATTATCTCTTTAGTCTTGGATATCTCGAGCTTGGTCTCTTTTGTCTTGAACTCCTCCGCCGTGTTGCCGGCGTCTGAAGAAACATTTCCAAGAACACACCTGACGTGTTAGTGGCACTGAAAGTGTTAAAGATGTATATTTTGCCATTGCAGCAATACTTAGACAAAGACAAGCCCCCTACAGCTCGGTCGACCAAGGCGTCTCCCAAGGTGCTGCAGGAGGAGCTACGGCTGCCGCTAGAGAAGCCGGTGCACAAGGCCGCGGGGGATCGCCAGCACAAGCTACCGGCGGCACCCAACAAGGTACACCAACAGGTTAAGAGAGGTAGGGCATAACGGGGTTTGGATCTCCACCTCATAGAAGTCCGTAGCTAAATAACACAATTTATTGTGTTGTTTTCCTACGCGGTGAATAAAGTCTCCAGTAATGAGCCCTTAGGGAAGGGAGAGGATTGTTATATTGTGTTGGCAGCAGAGGGATTAGTTCTATGTTGCTGTCATCACAGTATAACTCTCCGAACATAGTGGCAGCGCGCAGGTGATACTTCGGTATCGTTAGCGTAAATAGGCTACGATAACCGTTTCCCATCAGGTGGGCCGTATGCTTGTTTAGCACTCTTGTAGCATAGAAAAAAAATCCTCTCTTTAAAAAAAGGCCTCACAGAATGTCGTCACATAGTTTTCTCTTCGGAACCGCGGTTCAATAAGATAATGCCTGTCCCTTGTTTGCCAAGACTTAGCCATTGTATGGCAATGACATTATTCAGGTGCACACACACGCAGACAGATGGACTCGCCGTCCATCGCCGTTTCTCAGGCGCTATGATACCTATGCCTTTAAATTCCTTCTCCAATGTTTGCAGGTCTCTTCTCGACGTTTTTCTTCGTCATAAAGCGCGTCGTATCACTGTACTTTAATTCAGAAAAACTCGTTGTTACAAATTGGATTCGAAATTGCAACTCAAATATTTAAAACCTGTAATATCCTTGGTGGCAGTGATTTAAATAGTCACCAACCATGTTAACCAGAGTACCAACGATGTTTGGCTGAATATTCATAGGTTCTATGGGTTTCCCTATTTCAGACGGAACAGATAGAAGCAATGGACACAACTCGCAGCAGCGTGCACTCTTGCTGCCCGTGCGAAGGGACCGCGCGTTCCAAGCCTGACAAAAGCGAGAAGGGCACACCCAAGAGTAGCACCAGGTCGTGTTGCAGGCCCCCTGGTATGACTTGGATTAAAGTTCCAGGGTACACACTCTTGCGTATCGTGCCACGCGTTTGTTACACGGACATACGCTAGCTAATGTTGCAGGAAACAAATCTATCGCCGTGCCGTGCTATCATCAAAATTTAAAATTTTCAAATTTATAGTATTTACTTTACTACTATTTGGTAGTACTACTTAAGCGTGAATTAGATTCGTTTTTAAATTTTTCAACGTTTATTTAAGCCTAGCTTGTTTAACTAACCTAATTTAGGCGCTAAATGTATTGTCCCACATCGGTGTCACTGCGGGGATATTGCCAATGACTCCGGACACCATGGTCCATCCTGCATCAGCAGTGCCGGCCGGATATCACGTCATTCCTCCATAAATGACTTGATACGCCGGGCTCTGGTCAGCGCCGGCGTGTCTGCTGTGCTGGAACCAGTCGGTCTCGCTCGCGGCGATGGCCGGAGGCCGGACGGTATGTCTCTAATGCCACGGAGGATGGTTCGGCCCTTAGTGTGGGACGCTACGTGTGTCGATACACTGGCTCCTTCCCGTCTTCCTGACACATCGGTGGCGGCCGGCGCCGCTGCTGCTCAGCAGGAGTACCTCAAGCGCCGCAAGTATGCCTGTCTCGGGTGAGATTACATATTTGCTGCATTTGCGGTTGAAACTCTGGGGCCTTGGGGTCCTGAGGCTCACCATCTTTTTAAAGAGGTCTCGCGCCGTCTAGTCGAGAATTCTCGTGACAGGCGGGCTGGAACATATCTCGCTCAGAGAATCAGCATTGCTATCCAGCGTGGCAATGCTGCTAGTCTTCTTGGCACGTTGCCTCGGGATACCGATTTGGGACAAATATTTTATCTGTAAGTAGTTAGTTTCAACTGTTCTTTGGAAATATTATTAATTGTTGTTATTGTAAATAAATAATCAGCCTAACTTATTCCTAATCCTGTATTATGAGTTTTTTTATGAAATGACGACATTTTGTTTGACAGATAACTTACCAACGAGAACTACTAGTAAAGAGTATGTCAGCGGCGGCGCCGGAGGCGACAAGAAATAATACGACTCGTATAACCGAATTTATTGTTTTATGCCCCAAATATTTAATATCATATTTATACATATATTAAAGCGTCATTTTATATTAAATTAATACCAATAAATATAATAATAAAACTTTAATACAGTATATTCTCACAATTTATTTCAATTACATATAACAAGTATGCTGGTTTGCTTATATTTGGTACAATTTTAGCTGTATTAAAAAAATACTGTCTATACAAAACATGCATTCGTTCACAAAAGTATTTGTTAACGCCAATGTGACAAGGACCCTTACTAAGCATAGGCTGTAGTTACTTAACTAGATATCGGCATATGATAAACATACACTGTACAAGTAATGATAAACAAATGGTATAAATAAACACAGAACATCAAGACAACATAGAAATGTAGTCATCTGCTGTCGGGAGGTATTTAGCTTCACAGGTTATAGTATTGCCAATAAAAATGCCACAGGTTTCAAGTGACCTGAAATTGTGATACTGACAGGGCGAGCTTATCATTAAGATACTTAATAAAAATGTTTCAAAATAAATAGATATAAAATAAAGATATTACTTATTTTACCATTTAAAGTTCCATATCAATGTCAATAACAAAAGAAATATTGTTTTCACCCCCATGCTTGGCTCTTACAGTAGTGCAAGACCAGTTTGCCATCAGTTCCGAAGCACTCGTAGAGATTCCTCACTATTTGGTCTGGTGATGGCGCAAAAGTTTGATTCACATACAAGAACTGAAATAATAAACAGATTTATTTATGAAGAAGAAGCCGTGGTGGCCAAGTGCTTCGAGCAGTTACCTGCGACACAAAGGTCGCAAGTTCGAATCCCGACTGTACCAATGAGTTTTTCTGAACTTAAGTACAGTGATTAGTCACACCATGAGCTTTACGGTGTAGGAAAACATGGAGAGAAAACCTGCATACATCTGAGAAGAAATTAAAAAAAAAAGTCATGCTTGAGTAACGGCGATGGACTCGCCATCTGTCACGTTGGCACCAAATATACCTCAATTGTGAGAATATACAACTGGCGGAAAGTGGGTGTGTGGGTACTACCTATACACCTCTGCCTAGTTGCCTACCCCTTGTGGGAAGGCGTGAGGATATATTATATTTATATTATTATATACAGTGCAACCTTAATATAACGTACCTCAATATAACAACTTCCTCGATTTAACAAATTCTTCGTAATCCCCTTGAATTGTCCATAAGAGTCAATATAAAATATACCTTTATATTGCAAACATTCTTTGCGCACAACCTCTTTATAACGAATTTTCAACTATCAAGAAAAAGTATTCATACCTCTAATTAACGAATTTTGCCAACCCAAAACATTTATATAAAGTTTCCACCAATAATATAACTCTTAATCTTATAATGTGATTCATGTCTCGACATGTTTCGACACGCTTTTGTTTGTACAGTAATCATTGTTGTTTTGATGGAAAATAATGTAAACACCTCTGCTCGTCACTATTGTTAAAGATTTAAGTTAAAATGGCTCAGAAAAATAAAAGGTGTTCCTTATCGGTCGCAGAAAAGCGAAACATCATTAATTATGTTGACCAAAATCCCATGACGAAAAAATTAGACATAGCTAATAAGCTCGGGATTCCCGCAAGTACATTGGCTACAATTTTAAAATTTAAAGATAAGTTTTCAGAAGAAAGTGATTTGAATGTAAACAGTAAAAAATTAAAATCATGCGAGTTCAAAGACGTAGAACTTACTATACTTGTAAAACTATTCTTTTACCTCTTTATAACGAATTTTAGACCAATCTAACCTCAACATAACAAACCTCAGTTCAATGAATTACTTGATATTACAAATATTTTCTTGTTCCCCTCCGATTTTTATATTGAGGTTGCACTGTATATTTAATTTATTTTTATTCAATGCTCAAAATCTTATGCTTAAAGCTTAAAACATGTTACAAAGGTAACTTAAGGGTAACTGTTGACAACAATTATAAATAGATATTTAAGTCCATAATTCAAAACCAAATAGAAGAGAGTGAATAGATACATTGGACAATTGCAAGGCAATGATGAAAAGGTTTGTTTACTATTAAGCAAATTTTTATATATCTAAACCTTTAACAGGCATCTTTTTCCTGAGGCAACAACATAATTTTAATGATTGAGTTATATTTAAGGGCGAATTTGACAGGTTGTCTGTGTCGAACCAGGTGTTGTCAATTGAGTAGTCTGTGTCCGATTAAAGCATGACTATACAATATATCACAAGTAATTACATACATATCACAGATAGAGAACCATTTATGTCTAAAAAAGTAAATTTAATAATACCAGTTTTTCCTCAGGCTCAAGTTTGAGGTATTTCTTCACAAATTCCATGATCCAACCTATTTGTTTCTCTGCATCCACTGCCCACTTTTTCTTCTTCATAATGGGTGCATTTCCAGTCGCTTTTAGAAGTATATCAACTAGAGAAGTAAAATAAATAATGATATTGAAATGCTTGTAAAGATAGCGAGCCTGTCACCTTGCCAAGTCCCTCATCCCCACACCCTCAACCACATCGCTTATATGGGCAATCTCTTAAATGCAGATTCAATCAGAAATTTTTGCATCATAAATTTGCACTGAATCCATGCTATTCTCATGTTTCCTCAGACATACCCATAAATATTAAACGTACGAAAAAAGTGTTTTAAACTTACTTTTTACTTTGTCCGATTTGGATCCATCACCATCTTTGTGTTCATTCTCAAGTTTTAAGCTTTCCGCAGCATTAGACAAATTGGTAGCAATATCTTCACTAGACTGTTTCTCGTCACCCATTAGAATTAAACACTGCAATGAATTATGACAACATAGTATAACATTTTAATTTGAACGGGAAGACCCTACATTCGCGGACGTAATTAATGCAAAAGTTAATACCAACACCTTATAAATTCTCGTTTCAAAGAAATACAAAGATGGATCTGGCCAAATTGCTAATGAAATGTGAATAAAATAAGTGTTTTTCTTTTTCTGCACCTTTTCAGTGTATTCTGTAGTGCAATGTAGAGAATAATTTGTTGGTAGGTAAGATTTGTAATTAAAAACAATTACTAGGCAGTAAGTAACAAGCAAGCACTGAACAAAATAACTTTTGTTATGATTTGAATGAATATCAATTTGACAAAGTCAATGACATACGAAATTATTCGTCTGAATCAAAGAGTAAAGCAATATAGACTGAGTCTGAACAGTTCAGATCTAATTAATGAGAAATACTGGTCAATGTGTCCAATAGTAGAGTAGTCTTTGAGTAGAGCTACACTCGCAATTTTCCTTATACCCAGGCCATCGTATTTTATTGTAAAAGAAGACTGTTTAAAACGCGATAGAATGACTTCAAAATTATGTTATTCAAGTATACATAATATACTATCCAAATTGTAATAATATAAAAACGACAACGACAGTTAAAAAAATACAATAAAGACTAATGTCTCATCTAAGCCTTGTGTGCTAATTGTCTCCAAACGTTGTGAAATTAATTCAAAATTTTGAATTTTCTTCTCATAGAAGGGATCATTACATAATAGTGTTGTAATGGAAATGGGGTTGTGAAAATTGTATTGGGTATCTTATTTAATAGAATATCTTAGTCAACTAAAAAATTTACAAAATTAGATTTCTTAATACTCTGTGTGACCATAATAAGTAGTCTATGGTGCGACTGTAACCTGTTGTGAGTGTGATGTGAAGTCTGAGTGTGAAGTGAAGTGGAGGCAATATATCAAGGGATCATGGTGAATTTATTCATACGTAAACCTTATTTGCTCAATTAAGATGTTCACAGAAAACGAAAATTCAAAAAAGTTTATATACCATGCGTACTCAAGAGACAGTGACAAGAGAACATATACTTCGTTTCACTCCGTCAACACGATCTATGTTTCCAGATTGCACAGTAATCATTCACGGAATTCTTGAAACAAGACGTACGTTTTAAGACGAGTATGCTAATTCTCTATATACAATTCAAGCAAGCTTTATAAGTAGGAACAATGACACAACAAAGCTGGAATACGAAAGAAGAAATACTTGAAGATCTGGCCTTGGCAACTGGCCGTGATGTCACCAGAATTGACGATAACTACCTTCTGTGTGGTGAACAGCCCCCGCCTCCGCTCGCATGTGATGAGGGTAAGCTAATTGTAGATCTTGAATATAGGTTAATTGCCTTGGTTGGCTGTCTCCGTTTGTCAAGCATAACAATACTTATGCCCTTTAGGGACTCAGCGTGATGATGATGCACAATACTTATGCCCTGTGACTTCGTTCACAACCATATGCAGGCTCACTCTCAACATTATTTTAGACCATTATGCTTGTGGTGTGATAGATCACTACTTTCAAATTAATTGAATCTGAGAAAAAAAGCCTGCACTCTGTGTGGAATCTGGAGATTGAAGGGGTTGGAATCAACAACTACTCAAACACGTCCCTGTCAGTTAGTATGTAACAGACCATGCAGCAAAATGCTTGTTGGTCCAAGATGCTGAAGACATACATTCATACATACCATCACACCAAGTTCCTAACGGGGCAGGCAGAGAGTATCGAGCGCCAGTTCTCTCTAGACTTACATAAATCTTTCGCTTCGTCCACATTGCCGAAGACACTGAAAAAACAAGAGGCATTGCAATAAATGATGAAACGCAAAAAAAATTGTCACATATTATTGTGATGAGTCTGAACCGATTTCAGGGTAATAATAATAATTCTGATCTTAAGCGCTCCCTACCACTTTCCGATATTGCTGCAGATGATATTAGATTAGGTAGGGTCATGAGTAGACACTCTAAGGAGAGGTAGATGATGATGTCTTTGAGTGCTCAATAGTTTTGATGTATGTATAGAGTAGAGTGCCAGTTCTCTCAAGTCTTAAATACCTCTTTTTCTTACATTAATCAGTCACTTCATGCTCACTGGATTTCACTAATCTTGATTGTTTTATATTGGTTCTGGAGGTTGAAGATATATTTATAAAAATATATCTTCACACCTTCCCTCAAGGGTTCCCAAAGGGGTAGACAGTACTTTCCAAAGGAGATATATTATAGTGGGTGAGTCCATCGCCATTACTTAAGCACAACTATTCATATGCCTTAGAAATTTCTCAAATGTATGCAGGTTTCTTCTTGTTTTCCTTCACCATTAAGCTTGTGGTGTGCTACTAGTAATCACTGTGCATAAGTTCGGAATAACAGGTACAGTTGGGATTGGAACATGCAATCTTTGTGTTGCAAGCATCTACTGGGAACCACTCAGCCAACTTATATATATACTGGTATATTTATAATATTATTAATAAATGTTTTGCCTTCAACTTGCAACTGGGAGTATCTTTTATTGATAACATGATATTCAATAGCTGTTCCCTGTGTATCTTCTATTAAATGAGTTAAAAGTGAATTTCAAAAGTCACAATACATGAGACATATTATATAAATAATACAAAAATATATGTAACATTTTCAGATGAGTCTCAGTTAGAGTACCATGGTGTTAGTAAAAATAAGATGCTGGTGGACACTCCAATGGAGCCGGACTTGGAAGGAATCATGCAGATGATACAAATGGTATGTGTAATTGAATTTATTTCCCAAAATACAATTTTATTCAAACAATTAAATAAATAAATACCTGGGACAATTTCACACAAATTGACTTAGTCCCAAAATAAGCAAAGCTAGTGTTATGGTGACTAGACAATGAAATATTTACTTAGATAGATAGATATATACATAAATACATAGGGACATCTAAGACTAAGTCACAAATACTGTATAGCATCCAAGACTTAGATAATCAATATATATATATATATACATAATTTTTACATGCAACCAGCCTCATATGTTTTTATTGGGTATGTGTAATTATAACAGCTGTTTATATTATCATGTACTTGGCACTGGAAATATTTTGAATCTCATTTGAAAATGAAATGAATTTTTGCAGGTTAACAATTTTGACAACAATCAAGAAAATAAAGAGAAAAAAACTGCAAAAAATAATGTTTTCGTTATTAGCAAATTGAACCCCGATGTTGCTGCATTCGTACCAAAGACTATATGCAAAAATATGCTTGAATCCAACGATAGCTCAGTCAATGGAACTGCCACTAGTGCCATTAGTGACACTAATACTTTAAATATAAACAATGATTCCCAAACTTTGAGTTCACAACATAAAGAAAGAGAAGAAATGGCAAAAACACTAAGAATGAAAATTAACACAGCAAATCAAGCTGACACATTTCAAGTGAAAAAAGAAAAGAACCTGGCTATTGCATCACTTCTAAAGTTGTACACCACCAAAACAACACCAAAGACAAATGGCAATATGATTAAACTAGTGACACCTGACTTCTTTGAAAAAGGTATTTCGGGAAATACTGAATTAAAACAACAAATAGAATTAAAACAACAAATTCCTTCTTCATCATCTTCTGACCCAAACAGTAATTCTATTATAAATAAAGACATATCGCATAAAAGCGAAGTAATGACTGAAACAACATTGAAGGAAAATTATGCTCCATTTGATGTCTCTGACATAGAAATCAAGAACTCCATTAAAAAAGTCAACAATTGGCTCAATAAACCCACTGCAACAAAGGCACCAGTATATCTAGGGCAAGTTGCATTCAAAAGAAAAGACCCTGCTATTAGTAAATCCCCCAATGGCACTGTGATAAAAGTGGCCAAGCCTAACACTGATCAATGTGTGATGTACAAGCCATCGAAATATGCAGAAAATCTAGGAAAAATTTACTTGGAGAGGAATAAGCTAAAAGAATCTTTGGAACAGGATCTATGGAGTAAGCTTTCTAGAGACTTGAAGGCACGCGATGAGTTGATAAAAAAGAGGATTTTGGACAAAGAAGTTGGTGCCCAAGTAGAGTCAGAGGCAGATTCAGCCAATCAAAACACAACAAGTGACCAACAATAGTATAGAAATAAGAAAGTAAGTAATAATGACATTCATAATTTTAAGACTCAAAATAAAATATAAGTTAAAATTTAAGTAGATGTATTGTCTAAAGCACAGCTCACAAGTCAGTTAATGTTATGAAACTCGTATGTAAGGGTGTTTTAATTAAGGTTATATTAAATATTGAGATATTTTCATTCATTATTACATATAGAAGGTATTAGAATATGACAGGAAAAAGATGTTGTAATATACAGTGCAACCTATAACGATACTGAAGGGAACTATAAAATATTAGTTATATCAATTAATTTGTTACAATGAGGTTTGTTATATAGAGGTTAGTTGGATTATGTATATTCGTTTTAGCAACATAAAAACGTTATGTAAAGGTTATATAATAATAAAGATTGACAAAAGTCGTTAAATAGGGGTCAATAATACTTTCTATCGATATTCTGTAATGATTCAAAATTGGTTATAAAGAGGTTGTTAATTAATGTATTCCTAATGTAAAGGTATTTAGACTAGATTATTGTTCACCAAGTAAGGTTGATTCATTACATATTAGCTGAAAATAATCACAATTAATTTATTGATAATAATATAATATAAATCAAATAAATTAATTGATAAAGATATTACAGCAAACCTCTCAAATATGTATTCTTATGTGTATTATGACCTTTTCATGGTCAAAGTTTTCTACTCAATGTGTGACATATAAAAGGCTAGAGAAGTGGAACTACTGATAAACATATGGCAAAGACCAGATTTGTTAATCTGGTAAGAACACATAAAAAACAAAAAAATATTATTGCATGCAATTAAAGCATTGTCATACATTGAGCATTTTACCTTGGCCATACGGAGATGAAATGTGACTGGTATCCGAGTGACTTCCTCCAATTGAGCCTGGAATATATCAAGCTTAAAGATCTAGAGCCTCTATATCCTTAGAGGAAGCATGTTCCTGATAACTATTTGTATTATTGTTGACAATGATGAAAAAATTACAGATGCTGTGATATATTTACTTGGTGCTCTGAAGAAAGTATGTTACATTGGTTTGAAATGAAAAGAAAAAAATTTAAGAAACAAATATATGTGAAAGTGTGTACAAGAAGAGGCAAAAGAAGACCACATTCCAAGTTCCTAGATCAAATTCATTGGACACTCAAGGATGGGAATGTCAAGAGGGAACAGATGATAGAAAAGAAAGCCGGAGAGTTTGTTGGGCCGCTTCTTCTCTTGACAGTTTTTTGTGTGTGTTCCCTGTCCCTAAGGTTGAATAATATATTTTGATTTTAATGATGATTTTGATTTTGAGTACTTGAAACCGGCGAACGCGAGTCAAGTTTTTTTTTTTTTATATATACCACTTGGGTGGCAAACAAGCATGCGGTCCGCCTGATGGTAAGCGTTTACCGGTTAAGTAACCTTACCATTAGAGGCTCATATTAAAAACCACTTAAGACATTCCTTAGTTGCCGCAGACACAATGGTAACCATTAAGGATCAATATCTGCCAGACGAGTCGATATCATTGGACACCGCCATTGTTCGAGTAACGGGCCACCCAACAATCGCACCTTGGACCACCAAGTACGAGCGACGTCAGCTGGAGTCTGCTATATAAGCTCATCGCAGCACCGCCTCTAGGTCATTCTACCGTCATCCTTAGACTTCAATATACGAACACGTGTACACGTGTTCAATACTAGTTAATATTTATATTAAGTTTATATTTATACATATATTGTAATCATAGTTTAAAGAAATAAATTTGTATTTTTTTTTGTCTTCTCAGTCGTCTGAGTTTAACCCGCGAATGAAGAGATTGATAAATGTGGACGAAACGAAAGAGGTATGTAAGTCTAAGCAGAGGGATTAGTCCTATTATGCTGCCAGCACAGCATAACTCTCCGAACATATAGAGGCAGCCAGCCCCGGATCTTAAATTTTTTTTAGGTGGGGCAAAAACTAAAAAATGCCGCCCCCGCCCACTAACATTTTTTTTACCTTTAGTGTGTGTTAACAGTGTCTGTTTACAATATTTGAAAAACCGCGATTTACTAAATGCATTCTGCAGTCGCAGACCGCATCAAGAATGGGTATCTGAACAACTAGCCTGTCCACCGACAGATGTGTTTGAGAGTGTCGATGTTTGCTGGCAGTTCCTTAAGTCCAGCATGTTATGCGCCGCGAAAGAGGTTTGTGGCATTTCGAAAGGGCGGACAACCAAAAATTGCGATGGTTGGTGGGATGATGAAGTGAAAGAAGAAGTTAAAAAGAAGAAGGATGCAAGGCAAGACATTTTAGCTATGTCCAGCTCAAGTGAAATTATGAAAGAAAAGACGAAAGAAAAATATCGCTTGCAAAAAATTCGCACGATAGAAATAATACAGGAGCGTGAAAGGTTTCAAATGAATGTAGACGAAAAACTGGCCACAATTTCAAGAACAACGCAAAACTTTTTTGGAGGGAAGTTAAGAAGTCCAGAAGTTGTGTCACAGCTAGTAGCAGGATGAATGTGATTCTTTCTAAGGACAATGACATACTGACAGACAAAACAGACGTCCTCAGGCGATGGAGTGAATTTTACAAAGATATGTATGATGATGATGCCGCTGATCTACGCATAGATCTGCCTCCAACAGAATCTAGCGAGGATCCTTTAGCGGATAAAATAAGTATGGGAGAGATTGTAAGAGCGATAAGAAGTCTGAAATGTGGAAAAGCAGCGTGAAAGGATGAGATGACAGCTGAGATGATCAAGCACGGAGGACCAGTGGTCTGGGACGTCATCTACTTGCTATGTAACCTGTGCTGGGAAATGGGTGATGTTCCGAGCGACTGGAGGCGAGCAGTCATCGTGCCTTTCTATAAAGGAAAGGGATCACGATTAGACTGCTCAAACTATAGAGCTATCAGCTTGGTCAGCTTAGCTACAAAGTGTACACGAAGATCCTGACAATCAGAATGCAAGAGCAATCCGATAGGTTTCTCTGGGAATCCCAAGGTGGATTTAGACCAAGAAGAGGATGTATGGATCAAACCTTCTCGAATCGCGGAAAAGTTTTAGGATAATAACCAAAAGTTTTTCTGCACTTTCGTCGACTTAGAGAAGGCATTTGATAGCCGTCCGAAAGGAACTCTGGGACGTGTTGCCTGAATATGGAGTGAGTGGAGTGAAAATGGGAAACTTAGTGGTCAACTGCCTACTATACGCCGATGACGCGGTTTTACTGGAGTCATCAGAGGGCGAACTGCAGTCACTAGTTACTATAATGAAAGAAGAATGTAGAAGAAAGAAGGGGCTGCGCCTAAACGCTGGCAAGACTAAGGCTCTGGCATTCGAAAGAGATGAACAAGTGACCGAATGAATTTGTATATCTAGGAAGCATGTTCACATGAGATGAAAAGTATGAAAAAGATATTGAAAGAAGGATAACTGCCGGTAATAAGGTGAATGGGGCCATGTCGGCGTTGATGGGCAGCAACAGTCTCAGCAAGAATGCCCGAGTTCCACAATGCGATATTGGTGCCTACTTTATTGTATGGCGGCAAATCCTGGCAGCAGTTGATATGCAGTCTCTTCGAAAAATGTGCGGGGTCACGATTTTAGATCGAATCCGCTAACCTGTCCTTCAGGTGAATGAGGGTGTGATTGTAAAGATGAAAAAAAGCATGTTACGTTGGTTTGGACATATAGAATGGATGAGTGAAGAAAGATTGACGAAACAGATATGCAAGCAAAAGTGTGTGCAAGAAGAGGCAGAGGAAGACCACGTTCCAACTAGCTCGATCAAATCGATCAGACGCTCAAGGACGGGATCGTCAAGAGTACTCGTAACCGACGAACATGTATGAAGAGACTGATGAATGTGAGCGAAGCGAAAGAGGTATGCAAGTCTAGAGAGAACTGGCGCTCTATACTCTCTGCCTACCCCGTTAGGGACTTAGCGTGATGATTTATAGATGATGATTACATTTTGCCGCCCCCTGAACTTGCCGCCCGGGGCATAGGCCCCGGCTTGCCCCCCCCTAGATCCGGCCCTGGAGGCAGCGTGCAAGTGATACTTCGGTATCGTTAGCGTAAACAGGGCCGGATCTAGGGGGGGGCAAGCCGGGGCCTATGCCCCGGGCGGCAAGTTCAGGGGGCGGCAAAATTCACACGTCAAGGCGTTTCAGACATTACCCGGAACAAACAGACAGACAGACAAATAGAGTTTAAAAAATATATTTTGATAAATGTATGTGTAATCATCATCTATAAATCATCACGCTAAGTCCCTAACGGGGTAGGCAGAGAGTATAGAGCGCCAGTTCTCTCTAGACTTGCATACCCCTTTCGCTTCGCGCACATTCATCAGTCTCTTCATACATGCTCGTCGGTTTCGAGTACTCTTAACGATCCCGTCCTTGAGCGTCTGATCGATTTGATCGAGCTAGTTAGCGTGGTCTTCCTCTGTCTCTTCTTGCACACACTTTTGCTTGTATATCTGTTTCGTCAATCTTTCATCACTCATCCATTCTATATGTCCAAACCGACGTAACATGCTTTTCTTCATCTTTACAATCACACCCTCATTCACTCCAGTTGATTTGCGGATCTCTTAATTGCGGATTCGATCTAAAATCGTGACTCCGCACATTTTTCGAAGAGACTGCATATCAACTGTTGCCAGGATTTGCCGCCATACAATAAAGTAGGCATCAATATCGCATTGTGGAACTCGGGCATTCTTGCTGAGACTGTTGCTGCCCATCAACGCCGACATGGCCCCATTCACCTTATTACCGGCGGTTATCCTTCTTTCAATATCTTTTTCATACTTTTCATCTCATGTGAACATGCTTCCTAGATATACAAATTCACTCGGTCACTTGTTCATCTCTTTCGAATGCCAGAGCCTTAATCTTGCCAGCGTTTAGGCGCAGCCCCTTCTTTCTTCTACATTCTTCTTTCATTATAGTAACTAGTGACTGCAGTTCGCCCTCTGATGACTCCAGTAAAACCGCGTCATCGGCGTATAGTAGGCAGTTGACCACTAAGTTTCCCATTTTCACTCCACTCACTCCATATTCAGGCAACACGTCCCAGAGTTCCTTTCGGACGGCTATCAAATGCCTTCTCTAAGTCGACGAAAGTGCAGAAAAACTTTTGGTTATTATCCTAAAACTTTTCCGCGATTCGAGAAGGTTTGATCCATACATCCTCTTCTTGGTCTAAATCCACCTTGGGATTCCCAGAGAAACCTATCGGATCGCTCTTGCATTCTGATTGTCAGGATCTTCGTGTACACTTTGTAGCTAAGCTGACCAAGCTGATAGCTCTATAGTTTGAGCAGTCTAATCGTGATCCCTTTTCTTTATAGAAAGACACGATGACTGCTCGCCTCCAGTCGCTCGGAACATCACCCATTTCCCAGCACAGGTTACATAGCAAGTAGATGACGTCCCAGACCGCTGGTCCACCGTACTTGATCATCTCTGTAGCTGTCGTCTCTCATCCTTTTCACGTTCTTTCCACTTCGCATTCTGACGCCTACAATCTCTCCCCTATAC